>JAPKLY010000204.1:71491-88028 GCA_026898435.1 Prunella vulgaris
TTGCCCTTCCCCAATTATTGAATTGTTTTGAGATTGTAATTTTTGGAGTGCTGGTAAAAAGAAACTATGAAATCTACTAGGAGGAAGTCAGAAGATTTGTTGCTTGATGCTTTCATGAGTGTAGATTTAGCTTTATGTGATTTTGTACGATGATGCTTCCCGTAAACAGTTTCTTTCGCCTCGTGATCCCTTGTAATTCCTCGTTCGAAGTTGCAATTGGATCTATTCTTGAATCTTTTGGGTCACGAGTAAAGTTATCTCTTGATGTTAGGTTCATTGTGAATGAATGGTTCTCTCATACCAGATTCTCTGGAATGTGAATTTGCATTTGATGATCAATAAAGTTAGATATTTATTGCTTTTGTGAAATCTCAATTTTCTTACACTAAAGGTCACGTTCAATGTTTATTAAGTCAATAAAAAAAGGATACTGAAGATCCAATGGCAATAAATATGTGCATGAATTGTGACCGATGGGTTGGGGTAGTATTTTTGGATGAATCTTGTGTGTGTGTGGAGCATTTATGATAATCGGTGAAATTCTTGAATTGATTTTGTGGAACACTTCAGAAATAATTAATTTTTTTCAAGAGAAATAATTTTAGGCCTTTATTATTCTTCTAATATCGATCAACACTGTGATGTTTAGGGTAGGAATCGGGTTGAAAGTGAGGTGTTAAGTGCTAGTGTTGCAAACACGTTTAAAAAGATATTTAAATTTTATTTAATATATTATATAGGTGAAAATGATCATACCTTAATTAACAGTTATAAATTTATATGTTCCCATAAATGTTATAATATTCACCTGTAGATCCAGCACAGTAAGATTATTAAAAAAAGTTAATAGATGTTTTACAAAATATTTGTCTATAGACCCGAACTTATTTTTTATCTTTTTGTAGACAAAGAGCTTATTTATTCAAGATATATTTTGTATTCTGGAAAAATGTTATTTTAGGCTCGTAATTTAGGCATAATTGTATTTTAGGATAATATATTTTTTAGTTTGTGAGAGTGATAGTAATATTTTTTCTTGTAAAATAAGAGAATATATTTTAAAAATCTGTATATATAGAACAATTAATTCTGAATCAGAACTAATTGGGATAAATTAGCATGTAACTCTGGTGTGAGAGGTGTATTTTGGGATCTTCCACAACACTAAAAAACTATTATATATGTTGTTTAATATTTTGCAATTTTTTTTTTCGATCCGTCTCATAATATTTTGCACACTCTATAAATTAAAGTAATTATTTTAATTTTAGCATCCAATATTTAAATATTTATACAAAATATTATTAATTTTACACTTAATTTAATTAATTTTATTAATTTAATAATATAATTTTATATATCATTCTCAATATTCCATTAATTACAATTTTTTAAAAAAAATGTTAAAATGATGTATTAAATTAAAGAGTGATAAGGGACAGATGGAATAGTACTACATACTATGTCCTTTATATTAAATAATTTATATATTAGTTGAGAAATAAATTGAAACTAAAATTTATTTAACTAAACAAATGAATTTAATCCAAATTAAACAGAAAATAATTTAAAATTAATATCATAAATTAAATTAAAACAAACTAAATTGAAAATGTAATTAGTATTTAATTAATTTAATATTAACATAAAATCTAATTTTTATGTTTCACCGTCAAGATTTGTTGAACCTACCATGAACCTAATTTTATTGGGAGCATATAACAGACCTAAATTTAATTAATATGAAAATTTAATCATAACTTAAAATAGTATTCAAATAAACAGTAAAGGCTAAAATGAAATATACAAATACACACCGTGAAATATATTATTTAGATTTAAATAATTTAGATCGGTTAGTTTTAACTTTAGACCGATTACCTACATTTAGAATTTTTTTTAAAATACATTGTCCTATTTTTACAATTTTAAAAATATATTATTATATAAACCCTGAAACATATTGTCATTAAAATAAAAGTACTTCTAAATTAAAGATCTAAAAAATATATTATTCCCCATCATATCCACTTGCAATAACCAGTTAATTTTGAATCGGTAGTTAATTTTGAATCCCCATCATATATTTAATACTAATATATATATATATATATATATATATATATATATATATATATTCTTTTTAATTTCTCAATCAAATAACTTGAATCTTACCGCATATTTACGTCAAACTCGCTATACTTTAATTAAGTGATTAAGTATCTTGCAACAAGCATATTATAATTGGAGCATCATAGTGAAATAATTAAATGTTAGAAATTGGAGTTGAATTGCAACGAAAGAGAGAATATATAAAGAGTTCAACCTTCAAACTTGGATAATCAATCTAAGAGTAGCTTTTAGAGTTTTGAAGTGATGCTAAAAGTTCTATGGAAATTTTTAAAACCATTCTTTTTTTAACAATTTTCTAAGTCTTTGTGGTGTAGAATATTTTATGGGTATTTTTTATACATTTACCTCTAATGTTCTATATCAATAAAATTTCTTTTATCGTTAAAAAAAGAGAGCATATTATACAATTCAAATCTAATCTTAAAAAATTATACTTTAACCGTTTAAAAAAAAAAATTCATGTGTTGATTGTACACAGTTTAAGAAAAAATAAAATATGTAAGTGTGACTTTTGTGAATATAAATTATTTTCTTTTGAAAGTGTGAAAAAAAAAGTTGGGATATCTCAAAATAAAAAGTGCGAAAATAATCTTAAGACTGAGGGAATATTTATTATTGTGAACAGTATTTATTTTTAAAAATATTTTTTTATAATAACATACATAATTTTTAAAAATAATTAATATAATTATTTAAAAATATACTTAAATAATATTTTGTATACTTGGTGAACAGGATATTAAGCTCAAAGTGATGTGTTAAGTGTTAACGTCTTTATTGTGTTTTAACATCTGATAATTACGTTTTCTTGGTGGTTTAGATTTAATTACTTTTTAAATAAATAATGCATAACATTCAAAAGTGTTGGGCCATGCTTATTTTAAAATTATATTGTGCTTCTTCCACTATTTTATTTTATGCACAACATGGACTATTATTTTTCTTAATCATCATTATTTCACTTTTGTTACGTGGCTGTCCCTTGTCTCCATGACTGACTCTTATGGGTCTTAATTAAATATAATATTTCATAGTATATATCTCTTATAATATATAAAATTTTGTTGACTTTACACAAAATTCCAAAAAATTTGACCTTTCCTCACTAATCCAAAATATTGGAATGAAAAGCTCACTAATCCCCAACTCAAGTTAGATCGATGAGACGCAGTACAAGAACCGAAAGGGAATAATCCAGTCACTTAGTTCACCTGGTCACTGGACTTCTCACTTGAATGAGTGATTAGGGTTCGATTCTCTTTTAAAACAAATTAGAAGTGATTAGGGTTCGATTCTCTTTTCGAACGAATTAGGAAGGAGATACAAGGTGAACTAACTTCTAATTAACTAATAACTAATATTACTGATAAAAAAAATAAAATCAAAAGAAAATATTTTTATTTTATTTTTATTTGCTAATTTGTAAAAGAAAAAAAAAGAGTAAACCTACTTAATTAATTAAAATACGAAATATCAAATAATTAAACCGTTTCCGTGTCTAGCGTAAACATATCTTTATCATTTTGAAATTAATAAATCGATCGAACTTGGGTGGGGACGAACCTTTAATTAACTAAAACACAAAGTTCTTTATTTCACTTCTTTTACTTTATTTTATTTAAAATTAATATAATTAGTTTAACTTTGCTTCGATTAAATTCAAGTTATATATATATTAGTTATTGATAATGGAATTTTTACCACTATGAACTTTGTATATTTTATTTTAAGATGCACAAATGTTTATATGCATTAGTATTACACCATGCAATATTATTTAAATATTGAAAAAGAAAAGGGAAATTTGGCGGTCAATATGGGACCTAATCGAATCACAAGTATAGTATTAATTGTTTTCTTTTAACACTTAGGGCTCATTTGGTTCGTAAGATAAAAGTATCTATCCGTAAAAAATATGCATGTTTTCGACGGATAGATACTTTTATCTTACAAACCAAATGAGCCCTTAATAATATTATACATTTTCACGTATAAATATTACGTTAATCAGTAGCATTGTATATTATATGAGCCATATTATATATTTTGTGTGTGTAGTATTAATTATTAGTTTATTTACGTAATATTATATGAGACATTATGTTATTATGAATATATATAAATAATATTATTTTGATGCTGATGTATTATATGCAATTGGTGTATGATAAATTTATTTAATAATTAATGTTGTTTATATTGAAAAGTTAAGTCTGATTGTGTTAAAAAATACGGGTTGATTACATTGAAGAATTTGCACTGCTATCAATTTTCAATGTAAAATTTTTTTGTCATCACTCTATATTTTCCATGTAATCAGCCCACACTTTTCAGTGTAAATAACCTCAATTGTTGAATGAATGCATCATGTACCAGGTGCACATAAGATTTACTATATTTTGATAGTTCGATTTGAATCACGAGTTCTTTTGATCCAAGTTTTTCTAGACTTGCAATTCTAAAAAAATTCTCTTCGTCCTACCAGATGTTTCTCATTTTGTCATTACTTATTTTTGTCCGCCCCACTATATATATTTTTTTTTTTTAAAAAAAATTACTATTCATTTTTGTATCATTATTTATATTACTTTTTACAATATTTTAATTATTTTTTTACATTTTTCATCATATCACTTATACTTTTTAATTTTTGCTTTAATCTGGTCGAGGAAAGACATATATATTTTTATGTATTGCAGGTTACAATATTAAAAAAAAAAAAACTTATAAAATGTGCACACTTAAAAGAAATAGTCATAAGTCATATTAGGTAAGATCGATGCCACGTAAACTTGAATATCATTAATGTAAAAGCAACTTTAAGTTTTAATAATGATATAATCTGTTAGCATTTTTAAAATAATTAAAATAGAAATAAAGTAATATGATTTGATCAAATTGAAGATATTAAAATTTAAAAGGAAAATTCAAATTTCATTTAAAACAATTTGCTAAATCAACATTAGAGATAATTCCACATAGGAAATAAAATAAAATGAAAATAAAAGAAATGAAACAGTCCCAGCTTGAACAAGTTTTTTATTAAGCTGACTCGTTTTGCTTCAATCTCCGATTCATCCACAGAGGATTATATAATCTTCAAACGATGCAAACACAGAGGAAGAAGCTTGTGTAATCTCCCAATCCCTTTTCTCATCAAAACCTCCCGAAAGATGGATACTTCATAGCTGGCTCCGATCATCTATAACTACAATTGTTGTTTTTTTCCATTCACTGCCGCCAAATTGCTGCATGTTTTATTTTTGTTCGATTCGAATCCCCAATTGGAGAAAGGGTTAGTTGATTGTTTCATATAGAGGGGACTTTCGTCGCTAGATCTAAATCTAAGCGGCTTCTTGTTGCTTCTGAATCCTTTCTCGTGAGTCGGAGAATGCCGCAAGACGCGGCGCCGGAGCCCGACGGTTCCGACACCGAACCCGATTTTGTCGAGGTTGATCCCTCCGGTCGCTATGGTCGGGTGCGTAGAATTCTACCCCTCTGTTCTTTTTTTGGTGGTTTCTATAGTTTATGTTGCAGTTATTTACGTTTTTATTGGAAATGACATTGGATTCGCTAAGAATTCTCGATTATGATATGTGTCGTGCGACTGGTTTTTTATTTTACTAATTTTCTTTTATTTTGTGTTGCATTCTTTTTGTAGTACAAGGAGGTACTTGGTAAAGGAGCTTTCAAGAAAGTGTATCCTTTCTTGATTATTTGTCTTCATTTTCATTTTTTTCCTGGGAATTCTATGCATTTGGAGTAGGATTTTAGTACAATTGAAGCCTTAATTTGATGCATTATATAGATATAAAGCATTTGATGAGTGGGAAGGAATTGAGGTGGCTTGGAATCAGGTGAAAGTTGCTGATCTGTTGAGGAATTCGGTGGATATGGAGCGATTGTATTCCGAAGTGCACTTGCTAAAAACTCTTAAGCACAAAAACATTATCAAATTCTACAACTCATGGATTGATACTAAGAACGAGCACATCAACTTCATTACTGAAATTTTCACATCTGGAAATCTTCGACAGTATGTATAGATACCTGTTTTTGTTGTTGGTTCATTTGTTTTTGAAGCTATGAACTTAGAGACTCATTAGGTAAAATGCTAGTTGGAGTTTGCTTACGTGTCTCACTGCGTGCCTAGGTATCGGAAGAAACATAAGCATGTTGATGTGAGGGCTTTAAAGAAATGGTCTAGACAAATCCTAGAGGGGCTTTTGTATCTTCATAGTCACGATCCACCAGTTATTCATCGTGATCTCAAGTGCGATAACCTTTTTGTTAATGGGAATCAAGGTGAGGTAAAAATTGGTGATCTGGGGTTAGCTGCTATTCTTGAGCAGGCTCGTGCTGCTCACAGTGTTATAGGTAAGGTTCAATTGTATGACCTCTCCATGTTTCATGCCTTATGTATTCTAACTGGAGTTTAATAATATTGATTAATTTAACATGATGCTAGGCACACCGGAGTTCATGGCACCAGAGCTTTATGAGGAGGATTATAATGAGCTTGTCGATATATATGCCTTTGGTATGTGCTTGCTGGAGCTAGTGACCCTTGAGTATCCTTATGTCGAATGTTCCAATGCTGCTCAGATATATAAGAAAGTCACAGCAGTAAGTTATTCTTCACTTTTGCACTGCCTTATCTTTTTTTAAACATCTTCCTTTTTAGTAGCCTGTTTCCAGTTAGAAATAATTATAATTACACCTGAGAAGAAAGTGCTTTAAAATTTTCGATAGTCAACACATACAAATCGGGGAGTCAATCAAAAACACGTGGAGAAAGTCTACAGGGTATTTATAGTACGCCTAAATTTACAGCCTACACTTGATCACAAATGATTTATTACACACTTCTATCTTGTTTCCATCTTAGCTTGTCTGAGTTTGAGATCTACCTTTGCCTGCAGAATACTTAGATTATTTATGAAACTTATCTTAGTTCAAAGAGGTTTTCTTGTTATTCTAAATAAAAATATATCCCTCAGGCCTCAACATATAATTAATTTTTATTTAGCTGGTGCAAAGTTCATTTATCTATAATATCTCAAAAAAAGAGTTGTATCCAGTAAATACTTGGGGTACCGAAAAAGGGTTGTATCCATACATCCTTATCAGTGCATGGACAGCTACAGATTTATGGTGAATTTTCTAATTCTCGATGCAGGTTATAGAAGAGCTAAATGATGTTTGTGTTAACTATGTGTTCCTCTTATCTCTTCTCCATACATCTTAACATTTTGCCATTCCTCTGTTTCTGAAGGGTGTCAAGCCCGCATCTTTAGAAAAAGTGAAGGACCCTGAAGTCAGAAAATTTATAGAGAAATGCATTGCAAAAGTGGCTGATAGGTTATCAGCCAAAGAATTACTAGGAGACCCATTTCTACAATCTGATGAGGATTCTGGGAGTTTAGGTCGCTCATTGCAGCCACAGTCCTCAACTGCAGGTGCACTTTGCAATTCTTAACCTCGGCTTAGCGTGAATATGATTTTCTGTGTTTATGACCCTATATATACAGGTGAAAATGAGAATCAATTTGATGAAAATCACCCTGGAGAATCTGTGTTTGAGGGCAGTCGAGATTTCATGGTCCAGGGCCAAAGAAAAGACCAAAATACAATATTCTTGAAACTTCGTATTGCAGATTCATCAGGTTCCTGTTTCTTTTTTCTGCATCTAATTCCTGTTCTACTGCAGAAAATCTCCTGCAGCAAGTCACACGGGATCTCCTGTTACACAATGATGTAACATCTTTTGTTACACTATCTAGATGAATGACACATAGACAGTATAACTAAAGATGAATTATGAAATGATAAATGTGACTAATTTCACTGCATGCATATCATTTATCCAACTAGTGTAATATAAGATGTCACATCATTGTGTAACAGTTGATCTCATCCGGCCATAGGTATAATGAATCTTATTTTTTTATTAGCTCAGGTAAAATTAGGAACATTCACTTCCCATTTGACATCGAGGTGGATACTTCGATCGACGTTGCTAGTGAAATGGTTGAAGAGCTGGATTTGACTGATCATGATGTCTCGGTTATAGCTGCAATGATTGATTCTGAAATACAATCCCATATTCCTGACTGGGCTCCCAGAGAAATCTCCAGCAGAAACAATTTTAGGGGTAAAGCAATTTTAGAAGATGATGGTTCATCCAGAGTTTCTTCTCCCACACACACGGAAACTTCCAATCCTATCGTTATGGAAAGACTTCCGTCAGGGCGAAAATACTGGTCCGATTCTCCAAAAGATAGTGGTGCAAGCTCTCCACTGAGGCCCGGCCCATCTCACTTGTTACTGGCTGAGTCGGTCACCTCTAGAGACAGCTGGTCTGAAGAAAATTTGCAGTCTCCTATTAGTGCTAGAGATGCAAACAGTTCTTATCAGGGATCCCCTCTTAGGCACGTGGACACTGATTCTGATCACGAGGGCTGTGCAAAACAGGAAGTTGATGAAGAACAGACAATTCCTACTGAAAGTGACTCAGGACAATTGGAAGAAAAGGCTATTCCTAGTGAAGGTGATTCAGATGACATTAGAGATATTGTTGAGAAGCTTGAGCATTTGATGGATGAACAGCAGAAGGAGCTTGACGAACTTAAGCAGAAGCATGAAGTAGCTGTTTTGGATCTTTTAAAGGAATTTCCCCAAGAGATTCGTTTAAGAGTTCGTAGCATTTGTAATCGGAATAGACATTCCAAAGCTAAATCCCTGGATCAAACTTTGTCGATGATGTAGGTCATCTGATCAGACTTAGTATTACACTAATCCTGAGGGAAGCTGATGGCTGTGTATATGTGGTGGACCTGCAGAGTGAAGCTCTTTGACAGCCTTGAAATAGGATAATGAGACGTTTCTGGATTTTACGGTGCCTAGCAATGACATTTTTGAATCAGGAAGCAAGTATGGATCACTTTTGCACATTTGTCTCTAATTAATAGGGTCTCTAGTTTTCCTTCAATCATACCTGTATAGATTTCGTGTTTGGTTCGTCGAAAAGGCTTTTTCCAGATCAAATTTCTGATGATCTGTTGTTTTGGTTTTGCGGGCTAAATTTGTGCCTCAAAATTGCATGGAGGCTAATTTAGCATATATTATTGCTTGTGTTTTGATTGATGGTTGATGGATTTTGGACATGAAAAGATTTGCCTACACAGGGGATAAACTTGATTTGATCATTTGATTAATTACATGTTTTCAGTCTCATCTGTTTTCCTGTGATCTTGATGGACATAAGTGGTTCTTGGAGTTTGATGTAAGAAAATTCACATTTTATTGGTGTTATAGATGCTACATTTGATTTATTACTTTTTAATCTATTCATACATAAATTGCAGACATCACACTCGTGGTGTGGACATGTAAAATATGAACCACATATTTTATACATGATGGATTTTGCAGACTGTAGATTAGGGTGTATATCTCTTTACTACTCCCTCTGGTCCTACTTAGATGGATACGTTTTTTTTTAAGAAAAATGAGATAAAATAAAAATATTGTGAGTTTATTAATAAAAAAGTGATTGTTTGTTAATATGATAATAAAATAATATTTTTTTAAATTGGAATGAGAATGGATTTGAAGGACGGATGTAAAGAAAAATAAGAGAAGATTTGGTGGATGAAGAGAGTAGATGAAATAGTTTATTTATGTGGTTGGAGCTGCATTATTTATTATGTAAGATTATGATTTTGAGTGATTATTTATTTGATAAGAACAATTGATGGAAATTTAATACTTCTTTTATAGAAAAAGTTGACTTATAAATACAATTTTATATTTTTAAGAGCAAAGTGTGAATTTGGGTTATGATATTGATTTTTCTTTGGGAATTAACAAGTTGTCCTCGAACTTGAGTTTTGAATACTTGTACTCTCATCATGGTGCATCATTTTTTTCCTTTTTTTTTTTTTTTTTTCTGAAAAGTTTAATAGGGATCATGTATAATTTGAACTGTAGGGTCATCTATTTTGTATTCATAATATTATTGTAGAAAAAAAAAGTGTGTACCCAAATTACGAACGTGGCCCAAATACAGACTCTACTTACTGGGCTCTAGCAATCTCACAAAATAAAAGGTTATTATTTATTTTTTGTTGTCGAGGAGAGTGAATATTTTCTGGTATTTAGGACTCTTTTCATCTCTGAATATTTTACAATTTTTTTTTCGTTCGTCTCCAAAAATTTTATATGCCTTATAAATAATAGTTTCTACTCAATTTTTTTTTACGATATCACATTTTTATACGAAATTTCATTACATTTTAGATTTAATTTAATAATTTTAATAATATAAATTTACGTATCATTCTCAATATTCTATCCATTAAATATATTTTTATAAAAAATATTTAAAATTAAAGGTGAAATGTCTTAGGGAATAAATCATTACAAATTGTAGAAAATGTGTGTGTGTGCGCTTTTCTAATTAATGGATCATCGGTTAATATTCAACCAAGGAAAAAACACACATTATACACGATATCTATAAAAACAAGAAAAAATAATATAAGTTTTAATTTTGAATACGTATAAATCGATTTTGTGGTTGAGACTGGTTTTATAAGAAGTTCAATACACTATTGAACTTACATAAAAAGAAAATTATATGTTTATACCAGTAAGGTTTTGCAACAATAAGTTGGTTTAATTTGCTATTTATGTGGTTGATGGATTCAAATAAAATCCAAATAAGAAAATAATACTATAGTCGGTATATATTAGAGAAATTGTGTTTTTGAAGGTGGATGCCAATATAGGGAAGGAACAAGATGATATCTCCACCTTTGATAATTCTATTTCTCAAGCTAAATTTATTTTGAATTTTAGTTTATTTTTTAAGTGAAATATGTGAACCAAAATGTCAAATTTTTAACACATATTGTTAATACTACTTGTTCGTTTATCATTTTTTATTATAGATTTTCTCATACTTTTTCATCTTGCAATTAAATAAATTTAACTTCTTAAAAAAAAAAAAACAGAAGAAAAGGGAGCAAAATTCAAGATTTTTTTTAAAGGGAGCTATTTTTTTTTTTTGGAAATTCAAGTTGAGATACATACATATGATATACTAATAACAAATTGGGATGAGTTTTATAAAATGTATGAAAAATTAGAATTACAATATTGGATCAACGACCGTACACGTGTCAGCAGGAGAGAACAGTAGCACAGAAAGCCCATGCCCCAGCCGGGTTATCCAGTCGGAGGTAGAAATGGATAGAATGAGAGGTTCTCTTTTCTTCCTCCCTTAGATAACACTCACTCTATCCCTCCTCTAATCCCCAATTCTTCCGATATCTCCTTCTCTCTCTCTCTCTCTCTCTCTCTCTCTCGACACAGCCATGGCTTCCCTCACCGTTGCCGCCGCGGCTGTTGCAAAACTCACACACCTCTCAACAAACCCTTCTCTCTCAAACTCCACTTCTTCAAAACCCAACAAGATAGTCCTCTCGTCTTCCTTCACTCCCTCCTCCACAACACTATTCCTCCACCCAAAAACCACCACCACCACAATCCCCCCACTCCGCCGCTTCTCCGTCCGCGCAGCCCGTGGCAAGTTCGAGCGGAAGAAGCCCCACGTCAACATCGGCACCATTGGCCACGTCGACCACGGAAAAACAACCCTCACCGCGGCCCTCACCATGGCTCTAGCCTCCGTCGGAGGCTCCGCCCCCAAAAAATACGACGAAATTGACGCCGCCCCCGAGGAAAGAGCCCGTGGTATCACCATCAACACCGCAACTGTTGAATACGAGACCGAAAACCGGCATTACGCCCACGTCGATTGCCCCGGCCACGCCGATTACGTGAAGAACATGATTACCGGCGCTGCTCAGATGGACGGCGCGATTCTGGTGGTTTCGGGCGCCGATGGGCCGATGCCCCAGACGAAGGAGCACATTCTGTTAGCTAAACAGGTTGGGGTTCCACAGATGGTCGTCTTCCTCAACAAACAGGACCAGGTCGATGACGAAGAGTTGCTCGAATTGGTGGAACTCGAGGTAAGAGAATTGCTTTCCTCCTACGAATTCCCTGGTGATGATATTCCCATTGTTGCTGGTTCTGCTTTACTTGCCCTAGAGGCCTTAGTCGCAAACCCCCAAATTAAAAGGGGAGAAAATGAATGGGTTGATAAAATCTATAAATTGATGGACGAGGTTGATAACTACATTCCAATTCCTCAAAGACAAACTGATTTGCCATTCTTGATGGCAATTGAAGATGTCTTTACAATCACAGGTAGAGGAACTGTTGCCACAGGTAGAGTAGAGAGGGGCACCATTAAGGTTGGAGATACAGTTGACATTGTGGGGTTGAGGGAAACACGAACCACAACTGTAACAGGGGTGGAGATGTTTCAGAAGACTTTAGATGATGCAATGGCAGGAGACAATGTGGGCTTGTTGTTGAGAGGAATTCAGAAAACGGATATCCAGAGAGGTATGGTGTTGTCCAAGCCCGGGACTATGACTCCACACAATAAGTTTACGGCCATTGTGTATGTGTTGAAGAAGGAGGAGGGAGGAAGGCACTCGCCTTTCTTTGCAGGTTACAGGCCTCAGTTCTACATGAGGACCACTGATGTAACGGGGAAGGTGAACACCATTATGAATGATAAGGATGAGGAGTCGAAGATGGTGATGCCTGGTGATCGTGTGAAGATGGAGGTTGAGCTTATTACCCCCATTGCATGTGAGCAGGGGATGAGATTTGCTATCAGAGAAGGTGGCAAGACTGTAGGTGCTGGTGTCATTCAGTCCATTATCGAGTGAAGAAGAGGATGCTCGAGATTATTCGCCCTTCATTCATCTTTTGTCGATGTCATATATGATGGAGGTTGTTTTTGTTTTTCTTTAGTGTATTATTAGTTTAGCTTGAAAACATTGCTATGATTATTCACTGAAAACCTTACTTTTGTTTCGATTACTTCTGCTGTTTCTTGGATCAATTTATAGCCATGAAATGTTTCTTACACAGTTTATGCATTATTTGTTTTGCACTGCTGTTTCTTGGATCAATATATAGCCTATGCTGGGTGTTACTCGAATTGCACTGCTGTTTCTCTGAAAACGATGCGAGTTTTATACGCTCTATTGATTGGGAGAGTCTTGTGTTAGACGGAATTCTATTATAACACTTAGACGTTGTCTTAAAACATGATTTGCATATATGGTTATAAGCCCACGAGTTATATAATACATAAGTGATGATGGTCCGTCTCATACAAGTTTTTGTCGTATAGATTCAGTCGGAAATTCTAGTTGGTAAGGTGCATTGTTGATTTAATTCTTCAACTTCATCTCTTAAGTTAAATGAATAATTGATTTGGCGGATATGTTAAGGAAAACTAGAGAAATTCTTGAATGAAAATATCACATAAACATAGGTGATGCAAGTAATCTGTTGAATAGCTGATACAATGTTAAATTACAAATTGTCAAGATATTACAATTAATATATATGGTTCATAAATAAGATGTTACTAAAATCACCAATTATGATATCTTGAGACATTTATCTGGCTATCTTTTCCTCTCTCTTTTTTTTTTCCCGCAATTTTCACTAATAAAACCCGGTGACCACCCCCTCAAGCATCAATGCATTCCTTCAGCAAATTCCATGCGGATGGGCTAGAAAACGGTCGAGTAAAGAAGCTCCTGAACGAATGCAGCTCGTTGCCTCATTTCCTTGTAGTCTCGTCCTTCATCTTCGTCCAGACAAGATGTTTTGCTGCTGCAAATACATATACACTACTTGAGCTTATCTATATATAACTGTGTTTCAACTGGTTAAACTGTTCTATTGTCAACCGTCTGAGCACTAAACCAAAGTTATCAAGAATTAGAGATTTGAGAGCAGTGAGATGAAACCATTATCATGCCTGATGTTTGAAAATTGACAGTCATCATGTTCTACATAGTGAATATAAAAAGATGCAATTGATAAGGTAATGCTCAAGACAACTAATATTGTACTAATCAACCAGAAAAACTTGAGATGAAATCTGGGATTCCATATGTTGGATGAATTTTCAATCTAAAAGACTTACCACCCTTCTGCATCCGCAGCACGCGACTTTTCGTCTTTATGTCTATCTTTACCGACTGTAGGAGGAGCCATACATAGAAACGGGGAAAGGAGAGGATCAGGTGCACCAATAAACGAACTCAGTTCCCTGAAATCCTTTGTGGATATGTTACTCCAGATACCTGGTTTTTGAGACTGTTTCCTTCGCTGAAAGAAACGAACACTTGTTAGGCGTCTTTCATATCTCATATAAGTCGTATCAAATTGGGAGAGGCAAACGGACCTTAATAGAATGTGCGTGCTGCACCGTGAAGTGAGCAAGCGCATCTCTCCCCAAGTTTGCTGCACATATGGGACACACCTAGAATAGCAAAGTTGAGAGTGACTCAATAGTTTGGCCAAAAAAAGATAAAACACCCCCCAACAATTATGAAGATAGTTCTTGTTTGGACAAAAGGGCCGGAACATAAATTCTAATTTACGAGAAGAAGGCGAGGAAACACGTAAAATGCAACACATGTACCGCGTTTTTCAGGTCAAAGCAGTGCTCTTCCTGCAGATGGATGCAAAGCATTGGAACTTCAATTTCAACATAACAGAAAGGGCAAGGAAACCAAGCTCTCACTTCATCAACCCCTTCATCTTCCATCACTCCATTACTACCTATTCATAAATTACAGATTAATAATCATCACCTTACATAATCATATCATAATAATCGTCATCCTATTCACACTATGCCAAGCAGACTATGAAGAACCTTCTAACATTTTGGCCTTGTTTTAATATTTTTCTCAGATCTTCAAAGATGAATTCTTCAGCATTGTTGTGGACAAAAAACAATTGCAAAAGCAGCCCCCCACCCCCAAATGATAAGTCTTGTTTGGGCAACAAATAACTTTTACAGCTCATTCTACAGAGCAGAGTCTCATATTTTGAGCTAGAAGAAAATAGATCAATTAATCAAACTTACTATTTATGGCTAAATCAAGAATTGCATTTTAAATAAACAAAATCAATAGAAAAATCAAGCCCAGAAACAAGAAAATCAAACATCAAGTTTTTACCAGAGTTTCCAAGCCTTGCAGATTGAACAGAAGGGATGTGCCTGTGAACTCTTGAAGCCCAGAAATCCACATCCATTTTCCACCTCACTTTCTTGAAAAATTTCTCTGATTCTTCTCCCCCAAACCCACTGTAAAAAGGTTTACAGAAATGGTAAAAGGTAAAAAAATGGTAGCAGTGATTGCACCTAAGTCTCAAAAGAATCTAAGTAGATTATAAAATTTCCAAAGTGAGTGATGGATTCAGATGAAAAGGGTGAGAGAAAGGGGAATTCTTTGCTTGCTTCTTGTACTAAAAACACTGGTATGAAAGGCTCTTATGTATTGGTCTGACATTGGAAAGCTTTCCTTACACACACAATAGATATCTGACACGTGGCAATTTTATTATTGAAGAAGATGGCCCCTTTTTATAAATATAAAAAATTATTGTATTCTCTTTTTAGCTCATCAACGAATAAGAAAAATCATTTTGATTGTGTTAAGATTGATGAGGCAGGTTTAAAGTTTCCTGCAGTTATAAATTGAGCAATTTTTAAGATTTATGGGAAAAAGTGGTCGGTGTGTAATTTTTAAAATATTTACACTTTTGTTTTGAGTGTGATTTTAAACGCGTACTTTTTATAATTTGCGTATACTTATCCCTTTTTTGCAATTTAAAAAAAATGTGTTCTTCACTGTTTTTTTCTCTTAAAATTTAAATCTCTCGATCACTACTCTATACATGAGATAGTTATTTCGTTTGTGTATGTTTGGTTCGTAAGATAAAAATGTCTATGTAAAAAACATGCATGTTTTTTACGGATAAATATTTTTATCTTACGAACTAAACATATCATTTGTGAATTATTATAGAAAAGCATAATGAGAATTATTAGTTTATGGGAATCTTAAAAGATCAAATATATAATGAGAAGTACCGTTGTACAATAAATTTCATGTTTTATTATTTTTATTCATTTAATTATAAATTTCTCATTTTTTTGGCAACTATACTTTTTATGGTTTAATTTTTTTTTTAAAATAAAATTGTGGTGTATGAATAAATATGTATTTAGCATAAATTTTTTTTTTAAAATGTACAAATTAACTGATACATCCATTATAAAAAAAAAGTGCAAATTCTGTGGAGGGAGTATAATTAGCATTTTTATGAACTCATACTTTTCATCAAAAGAACTACTTTCTCCTGTCATTAGTTTTCACGCCTAGAGTGACACATTTAAGAAAAGTCGCTGAAAAGTAACTTCTTAATGATTTTATTTGACTATAAA
>JAPKLY010000204.1:103001-113932 GCA_026898435.1 Prunella vulgaris
ATTTATAATTTAAAAATTATTTCTCAAAAAAAGTTAGTCATCATGTTCGTAGGAATCAACTGATTTTATGTACTCATAGTCTTCTCAATTCTTTATGTATAAGATGATTTTAATTTTTGGATAATGCACGTTTTTCATTTTAATGTCATTTCATATAATTAAAAATTGGGTATACATACATCAATATCAAGGGAATTTTTTCCAAATATTGCAAAAAAAAAATTCGATTACCAACATATAGTGATATTTTGCCCGATGTGTAAAATAAGCAAGAGCGCCGTTTGAAATGGCGCCCTTAAAGAAGGAGCGCCACCTGAAACGGCGCCCTTAGGCTGGCGGAAGGGGCCCACTGAAGGGCGCCATCTCCGATGGCGCCCTCAGTATAAAACCAACCCACCCACCCCCTGCGTTGAGGGCCCACTGAAGGGCGCCATCTCCACTGGCGCCCTCAGTGGGAAAGGACAAATCCCGATGGAAGAGCGCCCTTTGCCTTGGCGCCCTCCGAGGCCCCACCACCTCCCCCATGCATGCGTCCACATGCATACGTCCATCATTGTCTGCAAAGGGAATATATTCCCATGCGCATGCCTATACCCTGAACCATCTACACACATTTGATTTATGTATATAAGAGTGAAGGTCTGGTTCATATTGAAATGGAGATAGAATACGTGAATGAAGAGGGTTGAGGTGAGATTCATATTAAAATGGAGATAGAATACGTAAATGAAGAGTGTTGAGGTCAGGTTCAAGTAAGTTTTGAGTTTTATATTTTCAGTATTTATAAATTTAAAATATGTGATTATATATTTATATACTTCAATAATTTATTTTGTTATAATGTTGTTTAGGATTAATTGATATTTACGATAGTTTCAAGACATACGAGGATCGTATTTTGAAAGATTACACATCTTAAGGTACTTCTTGTTTTTCTTATTATTGTAAGTATATATTCAGTAAATTTATTTATGTGTCCAGATTAAAGTTTTATAAAAAATAAAATTTAGGATTTAGGGAAATTACAGTTATATATGTTCATATTCTGCAGTAATGTATATTTATGTTCAAGTTCTATGAAATTATAGTTTGCTAAACTACAGTAATGCATGTTTATGTTCAAGTTTACTAATTTAAAGTAATATATTAAAATGAATTACAGTTTGCTAAATTCGAGGATGTAAATTGACCATATTTTCTACATCCTCCCTAAAACTCCAAAAAATATGGGATGTCGCGTGAGTTGCTCTTAGTGTATCATTTTCACTAATGGTTCCCCTAAAAATGCCTTCCGAACGATGTGTTTCTTGGGACGACAAGACTGACGGATCATTTGGTCCATACAATTCTTTATACGAAGTCATCCTGATATTAAATAAAAAAATAACAATATTAATTCTATATGACAATTATGTATAACAAAATATATTATGAAAATACACTTTGATATACCAAAATCTACTTATTCACATATTCACAACTATAATTCATATATTTACAACTAAATTTAAAACCTAATTTATGTATTCACAACTATAATTTACAAACTTAAAACCTAATTCGCATATTCTCAACTAAATTCACAACTAAATTCATATATTTACAACTACACATAAAACCTAATTCAAATATTCACAACTATAATTTATAAACTCACAACATCAAATTCACACATTCACAACAAAAATACACAACTAAATTATGATTCATATACTAAACTCACAACTAAACTAATATCTTTACAACTATACTCAAAACCTAATTCAAATATTCACAACTATAATTTTTAAATTCACAACAAAAATACACAACTAAATTATTGTAAAATACACAACTAAATTATTGTAAAATACACAACTAAATTATGATAGAAATACACAACTAAAAGATAATTAAACTCACAAAATAAATTTAAATTAACTATCTACCCACAAAAATATATCTCTTAATATATGATAAATGTTACTTACTTTAAAGGATAATTTCAGCAACTTGGGGCGGTCTCCGGCGAGTTTCACTCTGTCTCCGGCGAGTTTCACTTTGTCTCCGGTGAGAAGAGGTTTGTGAGAGAGTGAGGGGATGATGATATTGAAGTGTGTTGAGGTGTTGGAGAAAATAAATAGGTGGGGTGTTGGCCGAAAATAACAAATAAATGGGGGAGGTTGGGAGTTAGTTGTTGTATGGAGTGAATGATGGGTGGGAGGGAGCAGAGGCAGGGGCGTAGGGGCGTGTCAGGGGTGGGGTGCCGAGTCAGGGGGTGGGGTGCCGTGTCAGGGGTGGGGTGGGGTGCTGTGTCAGGGGTGGGGGTGGGTGGCTGGCCGTGTCAGTGGGGTGGGGGGTGGCGTCAGAGAGTTGGAGGGCGCCATCTCAGATGGCGCCTCTCCTTGTGCACAGTGAGGGCGCCGTTTCAAACGGCGCTCTTGCTTATTTTGCACATTCCACGAAATATCACCATATGTTGGTAATCGAATTTTTTTTTTGCAATATTTGAAAAAAAAGGCCTCAATATCAACATTTCAATTGGATTGTATTAAAACAAATCAACATAAATTACTCTTTCATAAAAACTGATTTCCAAATATTTTAAATGACAACATATCTTATTTAAATAATATAAAATTAAATAATATTATTTTAATAACAATACACATCATAATTTTTTTTAATATATAACAAAGAAAATTTCATAAAAATATTTATACATTAAATATACTTTACGTAAATGTCCTCTCGCGTAGTACGCGGGTTATGTACTAGTTATTGATCAAATTTATTGATCAAATTTATTTTATAATTCGATATTTAGTTCAAAAACCTACTAATTAGAGAGACATATAATTTATTACAATTTTGTGATTTGTAGTATACATCCATTCATGTTATATTATTAAAATTTTATTATATTTCTATTTTACTTAATGTAGTGTTACTTTACAATACATTAATAGGGGATATAGTTGTTTTTGCAATTACTTAAAGTGATTAAGATCTCATCGATTTACGTGCAGAAGCTATTTTAAATATTCTTTTTATTTGATTGCTTATACTCACATTAATTACCTAAAATTTATAATTTAAAAGCTGAGATGCTTTTATCTGATTATAACTTTTGACTAATATTTCACTCTATTCAAAATACTTATCAAACACCCAACATCCACTTTTAATAAAATTTGCAAATACTTATCACTTTTACTATTAAGCACTTACTCTCACAATCACTTAAATTAAATCACTCCTCAAAATACATAACTTTTTGCAAACACACCATAACACCATAAAACCATACTGAACACTTCTATTGTAAAACAATTAATACATGTGATATAACACCATAAAATCCTGAAGGACATTTTCACTGTATAATCCACTAATAAAAGTGATACAATATCATAAAGCTGTACTGAACAGTGTCCAACGAGGTATCATATAATATACTCCCTCCGTCCCAGAGGTGTTTTCACCTCTGGGATGGCACAACTTTTAAGAAAAGTAGAATATTGTGTAAAGTTATATTATTAAAATAATGAGATTAGTTGGATTGTGAGAATAAAGTTAAAGTAATAGTTTCCATTTATAGGGTGTGAAAACAATTGTGGGACGGACGAAAAAGGAAAGTGTGAAAACAATTATGGGACGGAGGGAGTAGAAAATATTTGAACCTAATTTTTATTATAATTTTTTGATTATCTTATATTGGTAGGTATGTTGTCTCTTTACAACTAGTAATGGGCCAGGCCTTAATAAAAGATTAGAGGAGTCCAGAGATACCCAAACAATAATCATACTTTCCACATGGGCCTATCCTCTTGGACCAACTAGTATGTTATGTACAAAAAAAAAACCCCTATAACAGCACTCCAATTTTATTTTTTTGTGTGTAAATTTCTTATGAATTATTGGTGCTATATTACACCTCATAATTCAAATAGATCCTCCAAATAAAATCAATTTCATATAGATGTAAATAAATATAACTAAGTTCAAATAAATTAATAAAATAATATAAACTCTCTTTCCTCAAATTTGACCAAAAAAATTCAATAGTGCAATCAATGTGTAGTATTATAAAAAAAAAAAAATCAATAGTGCATATGAATAGTTGATAGTATAGTCATCTAGTCGGAAAAGATGTCTATCAAAATATTCACAAAAATCATGAATAGTAACATATATAGTATAATAAAAAATTCGATAGTACAACTGCACATTTAATAGTACAGTTATTATCTCGTCGAATCATATACTGACTGACCGGAAAAGTACTAGTAGGAGGCTAGAATAATTACAAAATGTATCCAATCATTGTGTAAAGCCAGGCATGAGTAGTGCTTTATGTCTTGTCAAACTATTATTTTGCACTTATATTATATGAAACTTTTTCTCTCTCTTTATACCTATTTAAGTTTTCACTGTATAAAAAGCATTCACATCTATATTTATTTTTCACATAAACACAATATAACGATATATATTATATATAAAATCATACGAAATTTATCAAATAAATAAATCAAACTCTTTATCAAACATTTTTTGTCAAAAAATAAATTATAAAGAACAAGATATTTGAACGGTAAAAGTGTGAAAACGTACAGTGAAGTTAAAACAACAAGCACAATGTGATATAGACATGTAATCGATTTCTACAACCACTACAAAACGACCCCTTTCTGAGAAAATTAAGTATATGCATTTTTTGTTTCAAAAAAATTGAAACAACAAATTCTGTTCAATAATTAGAAATTAGCGACCGCCTTACTATTTGTGAGTTGTGACCGCCTGTAAAATATCCATATTGAATCGGGTTATTATTGCCAACTACCCACATCATAACTAACGATTAGCGATCGCCTATAGTGATGGTCGATGCTGTAATTTTGACAAGCCAAACTCAGGTCATTATTGCCAGTGACCCTACTGTGATAACAAATTTTGTGTAATAAAATATTATTAACACTTGAAATGATATATAATTTATTTATTGAATTTTGGTTTCTGTCTCTAGCTATGATCCTTTGATACTCCTTCAACTTTGACTCGGCTTTGGTCTGACTTTGACTTTGACTTGATAGCGCTTGTCCAAGGATGGGGTCGTCTTGTTTTGGATCGAGCGTTGGTCTTTGAAAGATTTTGGTGAAGAACGCTTCAAATTTGGCGAAGAACGATCTTCAAATCTTCAAGTCTTGATTTGGCTAGAAACACTTGATTGGAGGGATTTGGCTCCTTGCTCCTGGATCGAAGTGCGTTTGCGAATGAACTTGACAAAGAACGCTTTGAAGACGGTGATGAACACTTATTGTCTTCGAGGTGTTCTTGGATGAGAAACGTTTAATCAGAGGGATTTGCTCCTTGATTCTGGATCAAACTATGTTTCTGGACGACTTTGGCGAAGAACGGTTTGAAGACGACGAAGAACGATTGAAGATCTTCAAGTTATTTTTCAGGAAAAACATCGGATCGGAGGGATTTGGCCCCTTACTCCTGGATCGAACATTGTTTCTGGAAAGATTTGACGAAGAACGCTTTGAACTTCGAAGAATATCTTCAAATTTGGTGAAGAACTCTTTGAAGAATTTGATCGATTGATCTTCTTAGCTCGCAGGTTGCTCATAGAGAGAATTTTGCTGCTTGCTCGTTCGTCTTCGGAGTCTTCGATGTGTTCGATATGATCGTTGGGTGTGGACCACTTCGAATGTACCTGAAAGACCCCTATTTATAGGGTTTGAAGGTAAAGACCTTCCTTTCTTGCGTTGACACGTGGCGCACTCCGGTTGGCTGGTGTCGATTTGATTGGCAGGATTTACGAATCGACCAAATTTAGTTTGATTGATTTTCGTTGTCTTCTTTATTTATACGAAACACTTATTATTTCGCATAAATAGGCAACTAAGCCATTTATTGCTATTTACGAGTGCCGAGAGACTCGTAATTTAATAACAACTTGTATCGTGTACAATAAACATCATTTTACTATTTAATTAGAGAATTAATTTGTTAAATCCTCAAAATTAAAATAGCAATATATTTTGATATTTATTTAATTTATACACGTGTCATTATTTAATTGGTAAGTAAAATGTCTTTGCTTACACCTACAACACTACACGTTAGTGACTGCCTAATCTTATTTAAAAATTGAGATTGCCTTCGATAGTAAAATATATCAAAATGACATCGTTCGACATCCTTGGTACAAGCGGTCACTGATATTAGTTGCCATTAGCGACCGATAGTTTAGACGGTCGCTAATCGATCATTAAATTTTATCAGTTGATCGAACACCAATATCGGTCACTAATCAATCGCTAAAACCACACCGGTTAAGAACTGATTTATTGGCGGTCGCTAATTTACAAATTTTTCGTAGTGTTTGTGTGAGATGGACAAACTAGTGTAAATTAACACATATGTTTTAAAGTGTTAAAACATAATTTTCGGAATTATGCACAGTCTCATTATGAGATGATCTCACCCAAATTCTGATCAACTTCGTAATATAAATATTATAATCACGAAAATATTTAAATTTATTCATATTGATTTAAGTTTTTTGTCAAACAAATAATTTATCGAGTTTGATTATTGATATCAAATTAGTCCATTAATATCCTAATGAACTTTGAAGAAGAATTTTTGAATCCAAATCCATCTAAATAAATGTAAATCCATGATATTTTCAAAGAATTTAATACCAAATAGAAATACAATTTGCTAATTAAGCTATTCATCCAATACAACAGAAAAAAAACATTAATTTAAATAAAAATCAATCCACAAAAAACTACGCCCCAAACAAACTAATTAAAAGCTCTTCATAATATTCTATATCTCAATCACATAATTCACTAATCAACTCGAAAAAATTCTTCAGCCAACGTACTCTTGTTTGTCTTGAGATGCAAAGCTTCGTAGATATATATAGCTAGCCTCTAGATCATGTGGCCTCTCATGAAAATAATCCATACCAGAAATTAAACCCAAACACAAATTAACATATCGTACAAAAAAAAAAAGAATCTCTCAATCATATTATGAAATCTATAACATTAGATGTGTTCACCAATTACCCTTACATGCATTCACTGATATCATTAGATTTATAAACTGAAATTATAGTATAAAATATTATGGTATCAGTACGAACAAATTTCACTAGAAATCATTAAAAAAAAAAGGAAGTTGGGATCGGACCAGAGTGCTTGATTCCCCTTTGTATGTACATGATGATCATGGATGTGACACCATATACATAATCTTCTCCATCTTTAAATAATTACATCATCCCACATCCCGAAATAATGGCAAGAGATCAGAAGCTGCATTGCTTGACTTCAACGACAAATGATGAATGATCTTTATTCTTTCTGTTTCAATTGGTGCTACTGACATCAGAAATCTTGATTAGAAGTTTAAAATGTAAACACACACACACACACATCAAGAACATTAATTATTGTGTGTTGATATATGAATTTGATGGCATTTATATAGAGTGTAAAACCCTAATCTCTCTCTCTCTCTCTCTCTCTCTCTCTCTCTCTCTCATGTGACATGTGTGCTTGTGTATATGTTCCGCATGCAGGTTTTGGTCTTTGTACAGTGAAGGGCACGTTTTGGGAGGACAATGAAAGGGGCAACTTAGAGAGAAAGGGAAAGGGTTGTTGCCCTAAAGTTAGGGTTCTTTTTTAAAGTTTACAAACCATTATGAATCCCCAAAAGGGTCTTTTCTCTGGCCGTGTCTTTGAATTTTGGGTGTTTATGTTTTCTTTTTGGGTAAAGCATTCTTGCAAAGAAGAATATTTGTCATCCACTCAATCTTCGTTTATATATGTCTCTCTTCCAACCTTCATTCTAACGCAATTTTACTTCAACCCTTAATTTTGATTCATTACATCACCATGCATATTATATATATATATATATAATCACATGTCCACCAATGAACACAAATTTATATAATCATAGCGAATATGATATTTAATAACACAAGCAAATTTAAGTAAAATATTAATATTGACCCCATACTTATGTGTATTATATATCATATTTAGGTCATGTTTGGTAGGCCATATAAGGGATATATTACTGTTTTTAATATATATTGGATTATAGTTATTTGGTAGAACTTACAATTATAATATGGATCCATTTATTATCTATTGACCCGGTAAAATCATAGCTCATATTACCATCTTTCCACCGTAGTCTTCAACATATTTTATTCGTCCATATGGCCAATACAATCAATTCTTGGTTCTACGGTGCTCTCTCTCTCTCCTCTTAATTTATTTCCAAAAATCTTTTTACTAAATTTATATCTCTCACCAAGCAACATAATAAAAATTTTACTGATTCTTTTATTATCTACCAAACAAATAATATTAATTATTTATCTAGTCTACTAAGCAATAATATTATTAAAATCAGTACAAAAACTGCAATCATATTATAATATCTCTTATTTTATTACGTCCTACCAATCACCACCTTATGATAAGTTTCTGCCCACTGATGGACATGCGATCATTTTAATATATGATTTTCACAAATTAATGTATGATTTTCATTTGTATAATTAATTTGATACCATGGATTTGAAAATTACCCTTGTAAGATAGTAGTTATAAAGTATATGATTTTTTTTAAGTCTCATAACTTAACTAGGCATATTCTAAAATAAATCATATAGTATTTGGTTTACCAATTGATTAGATTCAAGAAATGTCCAATTTGGTATTTCTTTTCAATGGAAAATTAAATTTCCACTGAAATTATGCATATGTGAATTAAATGACAAGACTTTTGTGCATTATATGCACTGTATAATGCAAGTATATATATTTTTGAAAAGTTATCTTATTATTACTAAAGAGTTAACTTTATATTTATACTAAATAGTCATTCCTTATTAGGGTAACTTTTTAATAAAAATAAGGGTAACTTTTCAATTTAATAAAGTGATTTTAAAAAAATATATTTGGATTAGGTAGTTGATTCAATTCCTTCTCATATGAAAATTCATGATAAATCTTTTTCACGTACGAGTTGATGTCACATGCATAAATTAAAAATAATATAAATAAGATAGAAATATCAATTTACCTGTTTCATTTGATTTACTTTTTTAATATTTAATTATATTTATTTTTTCCTTTTAATATTCTATTGACAGTGATTTAAAAAAGTGATTAAAATAATTTTTTAACAAGAATAAATAAAAGAAAATGTCACCTTTCAACCATGCCATCAAATCAGACGGAGGGGCCATTCACGTGACCCTCACGTGTGCCGTTCGATTTTTCCTGAGAATATGAGGCAAAAATCGAACAAACATTTGAATTTTGGACAATTTGTTGAGTGTTTCAAATTATGGGACCAAAATAGAGAGTGAAAATTTATGGAACTAAAAACTTTTTTTTTTTCCTCTGTTAAAAGCTTACAAATAATGATGCGTTTAAAAAAAAAAAACTCTATTAAAAGCTTCCAAACAATTGATTGTAGTTATATCAAATAAATAATATTCCCCATTTGAATAAGAAAAAAAGTTTCAATTATGTTGTTGAATAAAATATTATTTTTACCAACCAAAAAAAATACTATAAATTAAATTATTTTATCAATTTACCTATTACTTTCATTAAACATGTGTTACTGTAGGATAAAATATATGTTTCTTAAGAATAAATATGTTTTTTTTTTAATTTAATCATCATCTCTTAAAACTAGATATATTGATTCATGGAATAACACATTTTTTACTATTTTATACTCCCTCCGTCTCAAAACTACTTTCACACTTTTCTTATTTGGACGTCACAACTCTTCTTTCACACACCAAAAAAGGAAACTTTTATCTCTCACAAAAGTCAACAAAATACATTTTTTCTTATTTTATTATTTAACTTTACACTCACATATTTACTTTTCCTTGGTTCGCGTGCCCGGAACTACTATGAAAGTAGTTCCAGGACGGAGGTAGTATGTGTTATTATAAAATAAAAAATTAATTATATATAAATAAATATATACTTATGAAAAGGTAATGTTTTTTCTTATAATAACACACATTTTGCTCTTAACATTGTATGAAAAAATTTATTTCTACAAAACAAGTGATATATATGTAAAAAACAACATTTGATCTGATTGTAACACACATTTTGTCTTAAAGTAATATGCATTTGCCTAAAAAGTAATATACATGGGAGCGAAAATGTGAAAATTGTGCTTGCGCGAGAATTTGAGAAAATTACCCAAATTCGACCGGACCCAGCCATGGATCCACGAATTTTTGATATATATGGTATATTTCACATTTTAAAACGTTTTATATAAGTTTTTGTCATTTTTAATTGTATTCTTAAATTCATATAATGATCTTATTTTGACATAACTTACATAATCTAAATAAAAGTATTCAAATTTCATTCGTAAATTAAAGTCAATAAATAATTACTTTTAAAATAATAAAATATATATTTAAGATTTAAATTTTAGTTTTTAAGTGTAATATATGTGTTGAATTTAATGTTTTAGAAAGTAAATAATTTGATATATAGTGTGTAAAAAATACATTTAAAAATAAAATTTTAAAAGAAATTAAAATTGTTAGCATAAAGTAAAAAAAATATTATTAAATTAACTCACTTTCTTTGATAGAGTCTCACTATTACACAACAAAACAATTGTATTTCACTTGCTTTAATAAATATATTTTTATAAATTACAATTTTGAAAACAAAGCATTAAAAATAATGGGAGAGAGAGTTGAATTTAAGCATGCCATAATATGATATAAATTGGACACATCAACAATATTTTATTAATTTAGTCAATTTTAATGGGAACTTTCTCAACAAGCCACTATTCCCTTTTGCATAATATTATTATTATTATTATTATTATTATTATTATTATTATTATTATTA
>JAPKLY010000204.1:113942-127219 GCA_026898435.1 Prunella vulgaris
TATTATTATTATTATTATTATTATTATTATTATTATTATTATTATTATTAGCGGTCAATGTAGATTATTCTAATACAACCCCTGATTGCATACATGATATTTTAGAGGTGTAAATTTATTGAAAAAATATGCTCCCTGTTATCTTTCTAATTATTATACAGATGCTACCTCGTTTAATTATTTGTTAATATATTCTGTCCTTTTCTCTAATGATTTGTGAGTAGTATTTAGTTACGTGGCATATCTACATTTACTGAGTAGGTCTGCTGTGAATTTAAATTTATATTAAACTTATATTATTATTATAAAAATATATTTAATTTTTTAACAATATTAATATGTGATAACATTAATAATAAAAGTATATATTAATAATTGACAAATTCAAATATATTATGAATTTGGATTCATACATGACATTACATATATTGCGGTTTGCAAATAATTTTTAATAAAAAAGTTGCGAGTGTTCACGTTGTTCCGGTGGTCCTTTGACAGAGCCGTCTCTTTCAATCGGACGGATGGATATGTCTTTGTTGATGAAGGACCACGATAACACCCTACAACTGAAGCATAGGATCCCTCATTTTCTTCTCCTGTTAGTAGGTAAGAAAGCCACGTTTGGCGGGGAAAAGCGAAGCTGCGTCGCACGCCTTTGTTTACAAAGTGCTCCCTGGACCAATATATATTGGGTACAGCACAATTCTTCTCCCCCACCGCCCAATTCATAATTTTAAAAAATAGTACTACATCCGTCCCACAAAAATTTACATACTTTCCTTTTTAGTTTGTCCCACAAAAATTTGCATACTCCCAAAATGAAAATATTTCTTTAAATCTCTACCTTTAAAATCTTTACCTCACAATCTCCACCATATACATTCTACTCATTACACTTTTTCTTAAAACCTGTACCCAGGAACACTACAAAATAATATTGAAATAAAGAGGAGAGTTAGTGAGGGTTTTTGGGTCCCTCTTTAATAAATAAAATTAAAGAGGGTTTTAAAGAGGGGGGGTTACATTTTAAATTAAAGAGGGGCGAGACGAGGGTCTAAAAAACCCTCTTAATTTAACAAGGGTAAAACTGATTAACGAGCGCAAAACCCTTGCAAACTTTGCGAGGGTTCAATCCCTCGCGGATTTAACGAGCACAAGCCCTCGCCGCATCTGAACCGGACCGAGACGAGGGTTAAACTCTCGGCGGTTTACGAGCGTGCCCCCCCTCGCCGGTTCGCGAGCAAAAATCCCTCGCCAAATTTAAAAATGACAGAGGCGAGGGTCGAACACCTGTCCCCTCGTTAATTAGCGAGCGCCAGCCCTCGCAAAACCGGGATATATAAACCCATCGGTTTTTTCCCAGAAACACAAACCCTTACCTATTTTCACCCCCAAACCACATTGTCGCCGCGCCGTCGCCCTGCCGCCGCCGCCTGGTGCCAGAAACTCCCTTCCAACGGTCGGGCTTTGTCCCCTACAACGTTAATTACATTTCTACGGTAATTTTTTTCATTTTAATCGGTACATTTTACAAATTTCTTTCAATCATATATATATATATAACCATATAATCGCAGGATCGGGGATCTAGATCATATCAGTAGTATAGTTATGGAACTTTAACACAACACAAATTGGAAATTACTGAGGACATCTATAGTCTATGAGTTAATGACTTCTCCGTATTGTATCAATAGTGTCTCACGGACCTTTTTCAAAACAAACTGGCCTAAGCATTCAAGAATCCATGAATTAACCTGAAAAAAGGATTTATGCCCACAAACGCATGCTCCTTCACTCGGCATAACGGCTAAAAGGCTACCCCACACGGTTAACTCATAAACCAGAACACTTAGTTCAGCAAGTTTAAACCTTAAAGACACATCTCGATACGTGTTGGATAATCTTAACTCATAAATATCGATAAAAACCTCAAACCAATCGGTCGAAACCATTCACTACATATTGATATGATCAGATCAGATCAAGTGACTTATGATCTTAAAAAACACATGAAATAGTAGAGTATGAGATCCTAGATCATTGATTCAATACGAATCTCTAGCCTGCCATAGGGCGGCTATGAATCTCTTAAATAAAATTTAAAAACAGAAAAATAAAGAAGAGAGTTACGCTTTAGGGGCCAAGATAGGTACCTCCTATTATTATAACTTCAGAATAATTTTTACAATGGAGAGAGAGAGAAGAAAAGAGAGAGCAGACTTCCTAAAGTTCTGCCTCTTATCAACGAAAACACGCATATTTATAGGGGGAGAACCGGACATAAGACCCCGGATTTCATCCCAAAAATAAAAAGTATGAACAGTAAAAAGTTTGAATATTAATTTTACTATTCATGAACAGTACTTTGTCTGGTGAGGTCAGCAATGACATAAGCATGACATGGGCTTATGCTGTCTTCTGGCAGTGTAATTTTATCCTGCCATGATAGACGCTTGTTTTTCGAGGAGACTTTTAGTCTTGAGGAAAACTTCATAGGCTCTTTTATTTTCATCCGAATCTCGGTGGTGGAGGAGTACGCGTTCACTGATTTGAATGAATCTGTTGGTTCCTCCAATCTTCTTTGGTAGAATTTTACAATAATTTTTTCCCTTTATTTCACGGAGATTAAAATCACTCGTCATATGAAAAGGGGTTTTCCAGATATTGGAATCATACTCAGATTTTCTGATGTAGTTTTTTCTTCTGATGTCTTCGATGATTTCCATCTTTATTTATCTTTAAATCTCTCTATAAGAGAGTCCTTCAAAATATCCAGGCTTTCCTGGATGGAGAGATCAAATCCTTCATTAGGGTCTTGAGCATCTTGTAAATCAGAACTAGATGCCATTGTCGAATCTGATTTTGAATCAGGAAAATCACCAACTTGAAAAATACTCTTTTTGATTTGATCTACATAGAGATCATCAATTTTTTCTTTGGGAAATATTCCCTCGTATTTCTTTGAAAAATCTGAGAAGGAAGGAAGAGACTTGGTCTCCTGTTGCTTGGAATCACATTGGATTCTGTTAATAACTGATTTAATCCGATCAATATTTTCTTTAATAGGGGACTCATTGGAATCCTTGGGAACAATACTTAGGTTGTTCCAAAATCGAGACATATGTACCCTGTATAAACAGAGGGTCCCGTCATCAGTATAGCCAACATCTGACTTCCATTTCCAGACCCATGGGATACTGGAGTCAATAAAAAATCGACAAAGAACTTGGTTACTTGTCTGATGAGTTTTCAATTGTGAGGCTGCAAGAACATAGTCTTGAAAGAGAGATTTGACCTCCGGGGGCAGAATATCTGCTGGGGCACCAAAAATACTCCACCAAGGAAAAAACCAATTGGGGAGTGGTGATTTTGCAACATTGTCGCAAATCTTGATAAGCCATGTATGAGAATGCTTATCATTCTGGTAAAATAAAGCTTTTTGAAAACTTTCAACATAATCCCAATAATTGTAAAGGAACTTGTTGCCATTTGCTTCATTAATAATAAATTTTTCTGAAAAAGAAGCAGTTCCCCATTCATGGATGGAGATGATTTTCTTAATGATAAATTTAGAGTAAGAAATATTTTTACCCTTTTCGGGATAGTGAGAAATATCAACACTTCCTAAATTTAAGAGAATATTCTCATAAAACCCTCTGGTCTTATAGGTTTTAGTATCTCAAAAATTATTTGGAATGTATTTAGACATTAGAATCCATGGGGACTCTTTAAGTTTCTCATCACCTTCTTCAAGTATGATGATTTGTTCCCTCTTGGGGGAATCAAAGAAAGTATACTCTTTCTTGGTAAGAGAGGCATATGAGCCTTCTTCCTGTTGTGTTGAAGGAATATCATCAACCTGAATATTTTTTCCTTTCTTTTTCAAGAATTCTTGGAATTCTTGTTCAAGATCATCCCGATTTTGGGAGGAACCAATTCCAGAAATATTCTGGTTGATGAGAGTCTTTCTACCCCTTTGTATAATAGGGGCCCGCGACCTTCCTCCCCTTCCTCTATAAGAGGAGAATGGGGTCCTGCCGGAATGGCTCATTCATGAAATCATAAAATATATTCTCTTGTTAGAAAATCAGGAAGATTATTATCTTTTCCTTGCTTATAGATTATATTAAAATTGAAATAAGCAAGATGAGCTTGCCATCGGGCAAACATCTGTTTTGACACATTGTGTTCAAAATATTTTTAAAACATAAAAGATGCGGCTTTACAATCAGTTTTTATTGTAAAATGCTGATTATAAAGATTATCTTGAAATTTTAGAACACATTTAACAATGGCTAAAATTTCTCTAGCAACCACAGAATAATTTTTCTGTGAATTATTCCACTTACCAGAGTGGAATCTAATGACATATTCATTTTTATTTTGTGGATTAACCTGTTTCAAAATACCTCCGTAGCCTATGTCAGAGGCATCTGTTTCCACTGTCTTATTCCATAGGGGATTGGCGATCATTAGGCAGGGAATATGTTTTAATTTTCCTTTGATCCTGATAACTGCTTGAGTGTGATTATCACTCCAAGGAGCAGGATTCTTTTTTAATATATCATATAAGATAGCAGTATCTTCTGCTATATTTTTAATATAGGAAGAAACATAATTAAGACTTCCTAAGAATCTTTGTAACTGAGTTTTATCAGTTATAACATCAGGAAATTTGTCACCAAATTCGATGCTTCTTTGAATAGGGATAATATTTCCCTTCTCAATAATATGTCCCAAAAATTTTATTTTTGTTTGAAACAAAACCATTTTTGGCTTTGAAATAACTAAGCCATTTTTAATGACTATATTTTTAAACATATCAAGATGTTTAAAATGTATTTCTATATCTTTAGAAAATACTAAATTATCATCGATATATACGATGATAAAATCACTATATGGATTGAAAATATCATTCATTATTTGTTGAAATTCAGAAGGGGCATTTTTAAGCCCAAAAGGCATTACCGTCCATTCATAGTGGCCGAAAGGAACATTAAAAGTTGTTTTATAATGATCCTTAGGATCGATCTGTATTTGCCAAAATCCAGATTTTAAATCAAATTTTGAAAATACTAGTGCATTGACTAGTCTATCCAGCAAATCCTTTTTATTAGGAATAGGATGGCGAATCCATTTTAGGACGTTGTTTAAAGGTTTGTAATTGATTACTAACCTGGGAACACCACGTTCTTGCTCTGAATGTTTATTAACATAAAAAGCAGTGCAAGACCAAGGGAATTTAGAAGGAACTATAAGTTTCTTTTGTAAAAGAGAAGATATTTCCTTTTTACATAATTCTAAATAATCAGAATTCATTTGACAAGGCCTCGATTTTGTAGGAATCTTGTCCTCAGAAAAACTTTCTTCATAGGGAAGAGAAACCATATGTTTCTTTCTTTCCCAAAAAGCATTTGGAAAATCATTGCAAATTTTTATAGAAAAATCTTTAAACAAGAAACCAATTTTTTCTTGTAATTTAGGATTATTAATCCTTTCTTCAATAGTAAAAGAGTTTAACTCATTTTTAAGAAAGTTTATTTGACAATTCCTTTGATCAATTTGATCACGAATTTGATTTAAAACCTTATAAATGGGTTTTGTAACAAATTCTAATATAACAGGTTTATTATCAAAAATTCCTGAAATACCTTTTCCATCTACCTTAATGGGATAGATGCTGTAAATAAAAGGAAGGCCAATAATCATTTGGCTAGTAATGTTTTCTGCAATAAGAAAATCATTATGAATGCAAACTTTATTAGTGCAAACATAGGCATTTTTTAATTTATAAGAAATCTTTAAATTTCCTCCTCCTGCATGGGAAAGAGTTTGAGTAGTTTTTTCAAAAAACTTGGTGGGAATTATTCCCATTTGGATAACACTAATATCCGCACCACTATCAATCATGGCTATAAAATCTCTTTTATAAAAATTATTTATTAAAAGAGAAATTTTTACATACCATTTTTGAGATAAAATGATATTAAGATTAGAAAGATGTTGATTATCAATCAAACTTTCTTTAGAAGAAAGAGTTGGAGAGCTTGGCTCATCAATTTTTTCTTTTCCTTTTTCCCATTGGGAAAGACGAAAAGAAAACTCAGAACTTTGCTCTTGAAGAGATTTAACACTTATTTTGAGATTTTCAATCTCTTTTGAAAGATCTTTAATAGTAACCGGATTGTTCTCCACTTCTTTAATTTTAAGAAGTTTATTAACATCATCCATGTTATAAAAATTTCTTTCATTGTGTTTTGAAAGATCATTTTTTTCTTTTTTGAGAGGAACATCCCCAAAATGGTCAATAATTTTATTGCGTAAATCAAAATCTTTGATTTGTTTGAGAAAATCTATAATATAATGATTATCAATGACATTAATATTTATGTCTTTAAACTGACTCATAAGTTTATAAACTTCATCATCAGGTATTTCATTAGTATCTTGGATACAATTGAGACACGGCTTACCCTGTAGGCAATTTTGACACCCATTGGCATCAAATTGACTTGAATCGGATGAAGAGTTTAACTCCTCAGAAGAATTACTGGAATCTGTATCGACATCAGAATTTAATTCTGAATTCATAACTATTCCAAGAAGAGTCTCTTTGAGAGGTTCATCAAGATCAAAATTTTTAATCTTGTCTTTAGCATAGCATTGGTTAGCATAGTGACCAGGCTTTCCACATCTGTGACAAATAATTTTGTCTAAATATTTTTTCTTTTGAAAAGGTTTTTTAAAAGATTTTTTATTATCAAAATCTTTTTTCACTTTCTGTTTTTTATCAGAAAATCTTTTCCTTCTACGGAAATTTGGCTTATCAGAAAAATCCTTTTTTCTTTTAGAAAAATTCTTTTTGGAATTTTCAATTCCAAATTGGTCACAGAAAAGACCAAGTTGTTTCTTTTCTAAGAGATTATCTCTTTTAAGCTGGTTTCGCAATTTTATTTCATTGCAAAGATTTAATCCTTTTTGGACACAAATACTAATGATTTGGCCAAAACTGTATGACGCGTAAGAAATAGAATTTGCGTCTTTTCGAAGAATTTTCTTGATTCTTTCCGCGAATAAATACGGAAGACCATCAACAAATTTGTTTTTCCAAATATCTTGGTTACAGTCGGGAATATCATAGATTCTAGACAAAAAGGTATCTTTGTACCAACGAAAATCAGTAAGAGTTTTACACCTCATATTTAAAAGAAGTGTTTTGGTATTTTCAGAATTGTTTGAAAGTTTACAAGTAAAATGTTCTAAAATAGTAAGAACAAGGGAATAAACCGCATTGGGTTTAGTGGTATTTTCTTCTATTTTAACAGAAGAAAATATTTCATTTTTATTCTGGGGAGTAAGATAATTATCCCACCAGCCTTTAAGCTGACCAGTAAAACCAACAGTAATGGCTTGTGCAGTCTGCACATCATTATTACCACTTATTCTACAGGCAGAGCTGTACATAAGCATATGATGGCATTGGGTGTAGATATATCTATCACTTCCACCATCAATATTCCATTCATAAATGGATTTACCAGAATAAGAGGTATTAAAGAAAGTTTCTTGTTCTTCATTGAGAACATCAATGGGAGTAGGCTTAGTATAATACCTTGACATAGTAGGCTTATCTGCCCATCTCATTTTGTTAAGACTGTCAAAATTGTTTTGACTACTTTCTTCAGACTCAATGTGTCTGCTATCCATATCATCTTGAAAATCATTTTCAATAGTGGAAATATGAAGTTTCCCAAAATTTTCAGTAATAATTTTTTCAAGATCAGAAATAGAAGCTTCAAGCTTAAAATCTTTAATCTCAATAGGAGATTGAATAGAAGGGACAGTTGCAATAACTGGATTATTTCTTTCTTCAATAGAAGTATCAGTCTTAGGCTGATCTGTGTTTTGAAAAAGAAGAGAATCAATTTTTTCATGTAGTGAAGCAATTTCTTCACTAAGAATTTGAAGAGAAAGATTGCAAAAATTATTTTGCTTAATAATTTCAGAAATATTGTGTAAAACATCTCTTTCAATAATTGTTGAAAAAAGAGAGAAATTTAAAGTTTTTCCTTCCTTTTCAATTTGGAAAGGAATATTAGGAGGATAAACGGATTTTTGAATATCTCCTAAAGAAATAATCTTATAAGATCTTTCTATTGTAGAAATTTGATCAATATAAAAGGTTTTTATAAACCAAGGAACAAAATAAAATATTTTGTTTTGTTTTTTACAAAATTCATAGAATTTGTCAACGAAGTAAGATAATTCATCTTTTGGAAAAGAGTTAAAATACCAAGCTCTAAATTTTTCCCATTTTGGATCATAAAATTCTTTGTTGATATGGGCTCTATTTAAGGAGCCTTTATTGAAATCCAATATCGGTTCAAAAATCATTTTAAACAGAGAAATCACATTCCGAAATTGTTTCGGGAAGTTTTTTACTATGAACAATATTGTTTTCATTAACAATAATATTTTCATTATCAAAATCATTGTTTTGATAAAACTTTTCTTCTTTTAAAGAAGAAGTAGAAACTCTTGAAGTAGAAGGAATATTAACATCATAGTCAAGAGGAGAAAACAAAGTATAACCAGACATAGATCTAGTATAAGAAGAATTTCTTCTTTGATTATTGTGAAAACCAATATTAACAATACCATTATTGCTTTGAGTAATATGGCGAAAATCACTATTAAGTGAAGGAATTTTAGGAACAGAATGTTCAAGAATCCAATTATCTGGGAAAATAATCTCATCCCATTTAATGGATCTACGAGTACTAACATTGGAATTTCCAAAGTTTGTTTCAATGAGAATTGTCTCATTTTTATCCTTATCTACCCTAGCACAATTTGGGTTAAGGGTATGCAAAGGTTTAAAATAAATGCGATAGCAAATACACATAATTTTAGATCCAGACATATAATTATAGCCATGAGTTTTAACATTTAATGTTAAAGCATCAAGAATATTGTTGTCAGATAAAGACAAGGAAAGATTAGGATACGCGTTAAAATAAACTGGTCCTAAAGCTAAACTAGACTCGATAATCCCCATGAGGGATTGTTTCCAGTTAAGATTTCTACCATCTCTCAGAGTGGCTAGAAAACTTTCTGGTAATCCTTTAAGAGTTAGGGGTCTAAAAGCGACTTGAACACATCCAATATGGATGAATTTATAAGCCTTCATGTAAGAAGAAATATCATGATATTTTAATAATTTTAAAACCATTTCTTCCTCATTAAGAGGAATTGAAGACTCAATATATATATATATATATATATATATATATATATATATATATATATATTATTTGTATGTATATGTATGTTATATGTATATGTATATATATGTGTATATATTAATTAGGTTGTTATAATGTTAATTATTTGTTGAATTATTATTAATTATTAATTAGTATTTAATTAGTTAATGTTTAATTAATTTGTTAATTAATTATTTAATTAGTAGTTAATTAAAATGCTAATTGTATGTTGAAATATTAATAGTACTTATTTTATTATTGGTTTTTTTACCTATATAATTGCTTGTTTAATTAATAAGTTAATTATTTAATTAGTTGTTTAAGTATTTAATTAGTGTTTGTTAATATATAATTTCTATGATATTTATTAATTAAAATGTATATTGTATTTAATTAATATATAATGTATTATGTATATATGATTATATGATAATGTATGATTCTATTATTACATATATATATTAATGTGTAGCACTATTTATTTTTTTATTTATATTTTATTTTATTCTTTAATTGTAGGTACTATATCGGGGGTTGAGAAATTAAAGGCTATAACACTAAGTTGGAGGGATTACCTTACAACCAATGTATGTATTCTTTTTTAATTTACCTTTAATTATTTACATGCTCGATATTTATAAATATACATGTTAGATGATCGATGTTCGATCTAGGAATAATGTTAAATTTGATTATGCATTTATCACATTTTATTAAATGATCGACGTTCAATCTAGGAATGTTTTATTTAGATATGATTGTATATGGACGGAGTTGGGGTTGATGAATTGTTGGTTATTGTTTGCTGTTAGATTGTGCGTTCCGATTTGATTATTATTAATTAAATCAGAAATGGATGCACTAGGATCTTGATTGATTATTTGGGATATGATAAATTTAAATGAAACTCTGTCGAATTTTTTTTAAAATATTAATATTTGCTTAGAATTTGTATAGTAACGAATATGATAATGCATGTAATTAAACTTTGATTGTTATTAATATGAAACAGATTGATATGAGTTATTCAAGTCGACGTTGGATGTATGGTCCGAGAACAATTAATGGCATGATATGTCCTGAATTTCTTAGTGGTCTTGAATCATTTATAGAATTCGCGACTAGTAACTTGGAATGGATGAGTGAGGGAAACATTAGGTGTCCATACTCAAAATTTAGGTGTCGGAACCAGAGGTTTATAAAACCTGATGACGTGAAAGTACATTTGTATAAGAATGGGTTTATGGCCAATTATTATAATTGGTTTTTGCATGGTGAGCAAAGTTGGGGTCCTTTGCCATACCATGCGTCGACATCTACTTCACATGGGGTTGATGTCGACACTTAAGAACCTAGCTCGTATCAGAATATGATGACTGACTTAACTTCTAGACCCAATTTTAATTTTGGAAATGAGGAAGATGAGGAACCCCCTAATGAGCATGCTGCTCGGTTTTATGACATGCTTCGTGCAGCGAATCAAGACTTGTTTCCCGGCTGTGAATCTCATTCTTAGTTGTCATTTCATGCCCGTCTATTGAATATTAAAACTGAAAATAGACTCTCTGAAAGGGGTTACAATCAAATTGTTGACTTGATTCGTGAGATCTGTCCTCCGGATAATATGGTTCCTAGAAAATTTTCTGATAGCAAACAACTGATGGGTGGGATGGGTCTTCCCATGGAGAGAATTGATTGAAATGAAGTTTTTATTAAATTAGGACAAATTTAGATAGAGATTAATTTTGTGTGTAATAGTTTCATAAGTGAAATGACGTGGAAGATTAGGCACTAATATTTGTTAATGATGGTGGATGATTAGGCTATATTTGTTAAAATTTAAAAGTAGGGGTAGAATGAATATTTATCATATGAATAGAATTATTTTACATTAATGTTTATAATGATTTGAATTATTTAATATTTACAAATATATAATTTTATATATATGTTAATTTTATTATAACTAAATATAAGTATTACATAATTAAAATATATAATTTTAGATTAGTATAATTACATAATATAATAATAATAAAGTAAATATATAACAATTAGTTAAAATAAAAAATATATATTGTATATATATATTTTTTAAATGAATTATGCCAAGACACTCAACATTCATAAGGGAGGTCACAGGTTCGAAACCAGCCTCTCACGCGAAAATGCTACAGGTTTCGCGGGTCGCCCGCGGGTCAGACTCGGGTAGGGTCGGTCCGCGGGTCAGACCAGCGAAAATAATATTTTTTTCAATATTTGAATTTCGCGAGGGCGAACCCTCGCCAAATTTGCGACGGCGCAGGTGCTCGTCATTTTGCGACGGCTTATCCCTCGCCAAATTCCACGACGGCTTCTCCCTCGCTAAGGTCCGCGAGGGTTCGATCCCTCGCTACTTCACGAGCACCAGCCCTCGCCAAAACACCAGCAAACATCCCTTGCCAAATAGCAAGCACCAAACCCTCGCCATTTTGCGACGGTTTAAAGCCCTCGCCAATTAATGAGGGGCGAGACGAGGGTTCCCTTGGCGAGCAGTGAACTGGAGAGGGCAACATCCCCTCTTTAAATCCCTCTTTACACTCTAAACCCTCTTTAAACCCCTCTTTAAATTTGCCATTTTTTTTAGTGGAAAGTACCGCAAACTTTCCTGGGACGGAGGTAGTAATAAATTATTAATTAAATAAAAATCAATGTTACAAACATGTCCAAGTATGAATAATGCATAGTTCTATTATTCTATTTTAAATGAAAAACAAAAATTTCATTAAACATCACCACGTATCAGTCAATACTATTGATAGAAAAATGTTGGGACTACAACTAGAGAGTGAGAAATAACATTCATATAATATAAATCAATTTTAATAAAAAAAAATTATGTGAGACCGTTTAATAGTATGAGATTATAAATTTAAAAAAATAAAATTATAATAAAATTTAATAATATTTTTAAAGAAAAGTGATTAGTCACTTTTAATATAAATATAATTACTTTTTAAAAATAAAACATTTTTAAATTAAAAATGAATTAAATAATATTGATTTACTATAAAACAATTTTATACAAGACTCACTCTTTATTATATTACTTATTCCTTTTATGTTGAGAAATTTAACAAATCACCTTAGATATTTGAGTATCCAGTAATAAAAAAAAAATCGATAACAAATTATGAATTTGAGATTTTGGACGATTTTAATTGATCATAACATGAATTAAACGTATCATATGAGGCCGTCTAGAACCTGATATACATATTTTCAATTTTTTTAATACTTTAATTTAAATGTATTTTAATATTTTTTTAAAAATATTACGAGCCATAAAGATGATCATATGCTCATAGGTGAGAACAAATTCTTATGACCGCTGCGAATGTAATAATGACACATAAATATGAGGTCTACTGGAGTATTATTTGGGTGATTACTTAAAATTGATTATGTGAGTCATCATTATATGTACACAATGGACAAATATATAAATAATGTATAAGTAATACCTTTAAAAATGTACCGAGTTAATATTTATAACGATGTTAAAGATATTATTCTAACATGATAACAAATACATTAATTATAGACTTATAGTGAGATGTAAAGTATTTATGCCTTTCTTAATATCACTTATAATAAACGTGCCCTTTATATAAATGTAAATTCAAATATTGCATATTTGTATACTTAAAACTATATATCAAGTCGTTGCTTTTCACTCGTTAATTCATTATCTCTCATATATTTCTTCTACCTAATCATAAATTTGCTAATTGCTTCCACTTGGTTGGATTTATTTTGTTTAATATGGAATACAAATTTATCATTGAAAATTCATAGTAACTTGGTTGGGAGGTTGAATAAGGAAAATATGTATTAAATTAATACACCTTTTAATTAAATTAGTCGGTAGGGGGTAATTTTTTTTTTTTTTTTACTCATATGTAATTATATAATAAGACATAAAATGGTATGCAATTAATCCATTTCGTACCTCATAATATAATG
>JAPKLY010000204.1:127619-152064 GCA_026898435.1 Prunella vulgaris
TGACACATGCATGCAGCTGATTTAAGGTTTCAATTAAGTGTTCATCGATCCATTTCACTTCTACCCAGACCTAAGCTTGACTTATTCGAACCAAACTGGATATATATATATATATATATATATGCTACTGTGACTTTCTCATCCTCTTCAGTGAATCAATATTTGTATGAAAATGGGCATTTTCTTGGGTTATTTTCAACTTGTGTACCAATGCCACCTTCACCTCTGCAGTTTAAGGAAATCCATGAAAACATTATTTTGTGTTTAACATATGAATGTGGTGGGACCGATGTATTTTAGATCATGTATATACACTATTTTGAATCTTATTATTTAAATGGATCAAAAAATATTTTAATTATTGTGTCATACTTTTGTTTTCAAGAGTTTTTTTTTTTTTTTTTTAAGCTTGGGTTGCTATGTAGATGTTTGGCTATTCAAGTCTAGTTTATGCTGAGTATACTATTCTGGATCTTAATTTTCAAATGCAATAAAGGAATATTTTGATTATTGTATCTACTTTTGTTTCTAAGAGTTTTTTTTAGCTTGTACCGCTCTTTAGATGATTTGTGACACTAGAGTTGTTATACGAACCGAGCGAGCCCGAGTAGTGCAGGCTCTGCTTGTGTAGGTTAAATTTATAAGCTTGAGCTCGAAATTTACATGTAAAGATTGAGCTCGACTTGAACTCGAATATCCTAAATTATATATATTTAACTGATATTATATCAACAACTTTATAATTCAATATACATTCACATACTTTAATAAAGATAAATATATCACCAATTCATCAATATGAGTGATTTGAGAATATGAGTTGTATTATTATGTAAATATTATTATTTTATACCCTAAATTATATAATATTTATAAAATAATTCCCATTTTTCGAGCCTACTGAGTCGAGTCGAGCCGAGGTCTTTAAACAAACGAATACTTTTTTTTAGCTCGGCTCGTTTAATACATCGAGTCTAGTCGACTAGAGCCTTAACGAGCCGAACTCACGAGCAGCTCGTTTATTTTAACAGTGGCAGCAACTATGCATTAAATAAAGGAAAAACAAAGGCAACTGAAGCTAGGAGAAATTGGAATACAGGAAGAGAAAAAAAAAAGGAGCTCACCTTCTCTTAAAATTGCAAAAATGGACAAGTATGTAAAAATTATAAAAAATGCACACAAAAAAACACTCAAAATGAGTGTTTAAATATTTGCACATCTACCGATCTCTTTGTAATAAACTTAAAAAATAGTCCCTCTTTGTAACTGTTACAAGACAGACCCATATATACAGGAAATTAAGTGTTGATGCATGAAACTACTCGCCGCAAATAGTGCTTCGATCGAAGACTAAAACAGGATATTTGCAAAAGCTAGAAAATTAGATGCGTGAAAAGCAACCATCTATGCATTAACTCCAGAATAACCATATATCTGAACGGATCGATGTGCATTCAAAGTGCTAATTAATTTTGTGAAAATTGGTGGTGGTTTTAATTAACAAGATCATATATAATTAACCAAGACTCTCTCAATATATATATATATATATATATATATAAGTATTTATTTATTTTACTGAATTAATAAACTTCTTTTATCCTAGCTAGCTAGTCCTGATCACTTGTATAAAAGATTCAACCATATCAGGAATACAGTACTACAAATATATATTAACCTTAATTTTTACTATTATATATATATATATATATGATTGGCTTGATATATCGAGGTGTTTAATTGTGATCGAGCCACAAATACGTACATGCATGTTAATGAGCTAGGATTCACATTAAATACGTACATGTTATTGAAATCGTCCCACAAATGAAACCTTAATTCTGGTGGAAGGTGATGTTGCAGTAACCAAGATGGATATCAAAAGTCAATCCCCTAGCAAGCCTCGGCCACAAGGAAAGATCATAGTAGAGATAATATTTTTGTTAAAAGCGACTTTACTTTTTATGATTGATAATCTTTTTATTAATAAATAACATATATACTTTATGTTATGATATTAAGTTTTTTCCATATTGATCATGTACATTTGCATATTGGTTAAAAAAAGTGGCTATGTTTACAAATTACTTTAGACTCCATTTGGATTAGTGGATTTAAAATCCATGGATTTCACACACAAAAACACCACCCTCTCCATTAATTTACAAATACTTAGATTTCATTTTATGTTTAAAATGGTGGATTTCTAAATCTCTTCAAACCCATGTCATTTGAAATCCCTCCCTCTACCCCTTTCCATCTCTCATTTTTCTTATTTTTTCCCTTCTCTCCCATCTCATTATAATTCCTAATTTAAAATGTATGCTTTTTTACATGTATTTTTGTTTAAATCCATTCATTTTCAAATCCATCCATCCAAATGGAGCCTTACAATATTTGTATAAAAATATAATTTTTTCCTATATAAAAACATATTTTTTCTGCACAGTAACAAATTCATAATGAAATAATCACGGATTGATACAAAAGTAATGCACTATTTTTAAATAGGTACACATTTTTTGCATAATAGTGTAAACAAAGGTTGAATAATAGAGTTATTTTTTTTGCATATTATACATATTTGAAAATAGTGATTATTTTTGTACAATCTGTAATTGACCCATTGATGTCAATTTTATAAATTATTCTGTAAAATTTTTCTATAGATTATAGTGGATATTATTTAAAACTTTTAAATACTCCGTTGAAATATCAACGTCAAACTATCTCGTTTACATTAAGGCAGTGCTCGATCGGCCATATAAGGGTCATATTATAACTTTTATTATAATATTTAGTTGTTTGGTAGGATGTATAAAATTATACAGTATGTGATTCGGTTGTAATATCCTGACCCGATAATAAATGAGCATTTATCTCCCCAAATCAATATAAATTAGTAACATTTTCCCATGATACAATTTTAGTATAGGCTGCACAATTTTTTTATTCTTAATTTTAATAGTACATATAATATTACATCCTACCAATCACCATATTATAACAGTACATAAAATATTAATCACCATATAAATTCATACTATACTACCGAAAAAATTCGCATTTCTCTTAAATTATCTTCAGCTCTGTTGCACGGATTCTTTAAAATTTACAGGTGTGCAGTATCGGATACGCGGGGGATACGGGTGCAGGTGCGATTCGCCTCAGATTCACACTCGATACACAACGTGATATATCCTAATTTTTTTAGGATGGATACGCGTATCCTTATCCTTAAATAAGGATACATGTATCCCTGACTAGGATATGTGCAGTGCATCAGATACATATTGCAAATTTTTAAAAAAAAAATTGGGAAATTTTTTGTAATATTTTAAAATTTAATATTAAAATATATAACTTAATAATAACAACTAAAAAATAAAAACATTATGTCATTACATATGGACTGAAAAAAATCATTTTATATATTCATAAAACCCTCCGATATATCGCATTAAACTACATTTAAATAAATTAACATGTTTTTTTATGGACTGAGAAAGCATTTATTCTAATTCAATTTTATTATTTGATGTATTTTTTTTATTTTTAACTTATTATAGATTATAATATATAATAAAATAAATATAAATGGACGTATCCTTGCCGAATTGTATTCTACAATTTTAAAAAATAACTTATCCTCGCATCTGTATCGTATCGCACCCGCACTCCGTATCAACACTGTATTCTGCACCACATTATTATTCTTATTTTTTTAATTAACTATACACATTTAAACTTAAAAAACATGTACAAGTTGCCCTTTAATCTCGGGTATGATTAGACGGGTCCGGGTATGGGTCACCCCACATATCTGATCTGGGTATGGCTGGACTGTGGATCCACGTTCTTTAACCTAAACCCTTGTAAAACCCACGATTTTCAGAAAATACAATCAACAGGTTAGCCATGAATAAAGCGAATCGATTTGTGAGATTGTGCCGACTCGCTAACTCATTGTACTCAGCTCAGCCCTCCACAACTCAGGTGACTCATGCTGTTCATTTCTCCACTTTTGTTTCGGTGAAATCTCCTACTTCGATCAATCTCAACGCCATTAGTCAGAGGCGCTTCTCTTCAATTAAACCGGAATCCCTTGTAGAGATTTTTTCATCCGATGATTGCCCTAAATTGAAAAAGGAGCTACAAGATGAAAATTTAGCGTTAACCCATGGTACTGTGATTTATGTGTTGAAGAAGTTGGGCAAAGACCCAAAAAAAGCATCAAAGTTTTTGAAATGGGTTATCAATGAAAAGGGGTTCGAGCCCAATTCTTCTATTTATAGTTTGGTTTTAAGAATTTATGCGAATAAGATGTTCATGAAGGAGTTTTGGGTGACTGTTAAGGAGATGAAGGAGAAGGGGTATTATCTAGATGAGGAGACTTACAAAACTATTTTTACGATTTTCCGCGGTTTAAAGATGGAGAATGAGGCCACTGTTTTGAGGCATTTCTATAAAAGGTTGGTTAAAGAAAATGTTATGGATGATAGTGTTAAAGTTGTTGATGTGATCAAAAGTGCTGAATGGGGAGAGGAGGTTGAGAGCAAATTGATGGAGATGGAGATTTCGGTTTCTGATAATCTTATGCTGAGGGTGTTTAAGGAGCTTAGAGGAAAATGGTACCCTCTGAAAGCTTATATGTTTTTCAAATGGGTACATGAGAGGTTGGGTTTTAAGCACAATAGTGTTACTTATAATGGCATTCTGCGAGTTCTTTGTTGGGAAGAATCAATTGGTGAGTTCTGGAATATGTTTGAGGAGATGAAGAATGCAGGTTTTGAGATGGATATTGATACGTATATCAAGGTCTCTAGGCAGCTTCAGAAGAATAAAATGTTGGGGGATGCTGTGAAACTATATGAGCATATGATGGATAGTTCGTTTAAGCCCTCGGATAGCGAATGCAACTTGCTTTTACGGGCAGTATCAAATAATCCGGATCTTGATTTGGTATATAGGATTGTCAATAAGTTCGAGGATGCAGGACATTCGTTGTCCAAAAATATATACGATGGAATGCATCGGTCTCTAACTAGTCTAGGAAAGTTTGGTGAAGCTGAGGAAATCTTGGTAAAGATGAGGAATGCTGGATACGAACCCGATAACATCACCTATAGCCAACTGGTATTCGGTCTCTGTAAAGCGAGGAGGTTCGATGAAGCTACTAAGGTTCTAGATGTGATGGAAGAACAGGGCTGTGTTCCTGATATCAAGACATGGACGATTCTGATGAAGGGTCTTTGTGCAGCTAACGAGATGGAAAACGTGTTGCTTTGTTTTGCGAAGATGATGGAGAAGGGGTTCGATTGTGATGCTGACCTTTTGGATGTTTTGATAGGCGGGTTTATAAATCAATCAAGAACGTTAGGGGCCTATCACTTGCTGATTGAGTTGGTGCAGAAAGCTCGGTTAAAGCCTTGGCAGTCGACTTACAAGTTTCTAATTCAGAAACTTCTAGCTGAGAGGAAGTTTGAAGAAGGTATGGAACTTCTTCGGTTGATGAAGAGACAGAAATACCCGCCGTTCCCTCAGCCTTTTGTTCAGTATATTTCGAAGTTTGGGTCAGTTGAGGACGCCTTGGAGTTCCTGAAAGCATTGAGTGTGAAAGAGTATCCTACTTTTTCGGCTTACCAGCACATTTTCAAAGCTTTCTTCGATGAAGGTAGACATTCCGAGGCTAAGGATTTGCTCTTCAAGTGCCCACATCACATTCGTAAACATCCGGCAATTTGCAGTTTTTTCGGTTCTGCTGTGTAGTGGTGGAATGTTGGATGCTTGAGTGAAGTGTTTGATCTTGCTCAGAATCTTGTTTTTAACTATGCATATTTATCAGCAGTATATTTGCTCATAATCTGAATTTAAACCTCTGCCTTTTGCTAAGAGATCTCTGATTCACCATCTTCTTTGTCGATGAACTGCCAATTTTTTACATCGATTTATATATGTTCATTTATGTTGTGGCCATATTCTTTGTAGGTGTAATTGGATTGTTTTTTTGTACTTTTCATTCTTTTTATTGGTTCTGATGTGTACTGGCTGAATGTTGTGTGTTTTAAAACTTAAAACTCAACATACAGTAATGGATTGGTGGTAGAGGATTTGCAATATTGAAAAATAAATATTTCAGTGTCAATAATAAATAGAACATTTATATTCATTCTGTAATAGTGTGAGAAATTATTTTAACATTTTACAACTTCCACAATTTTTTAATCATACAAAAAATTCCGCAAGTCGTTAGATGAGTGTATCCATTTTAATTACTTATAACTTATCTTTTTTAAATTGTAAAAGGAAAAAGAGACCCACAAATTTGGATTAATAGTTTCCAAAATTTAAAACATATCATAATTGGAAGGAAAAAAAAAAAAAGGCCCCCAAATTTGGACTTTAATCATTATTAAAAAAATCCACATATTTGGACTGATAGTTTCCAATTTTTTTTTAAAAAAAATCCACCAATGGTTTCCACATTTTAAAACATGATCTTTTGTTATCTAAATAAAATTCAAATAGAACTTTAATTTTGTAAGGATTGGCGATCGACTTCCTTGGTTTGTGTGGGTTATGTTTGGGCCCTCTTTTTCCATATATTTGAGTAAGATAATTTGTAAGGAAATAACTGGTGTTGACAGATTGTACAGAAAGAAATAATTGGTGTTAATAGGTGGATTCATCAATCAATCAACAACTATAGGTTCTTATCTATTGGTGATCGAGTTGATGCAAAAAGCTGGCTTTTAAAACCTAAAAACTGAACAAACAGGCAATGGAAGAGCATTTTTATCATAACTAGTGTTACATATTTGGGATTGAGTGAGTCCCTCAGTTTACAAACCATCACATGCTGATACTCATTCCACAGTGTGCTGAGCTATTGAACAGTTGGGCAACTCTTTCCATTACAAGAGTGATCATATGATGGAAACAGAGATCATCAAAATTCAGTCGAGTATCTCGGAACGCTCTCTTGCAGCTGTTTCAACCATCTTACGCAAAAATTTGCCAGGTTCGGAACCAAAAGAATTTGCAAGGGATGCATATGTCAAAAACGGAAGTTTTCTCAATGATCGCCCACTCAATCCCTGAAGAGTGAAAATGAAAAAAGCCCAGTTCAGCAATAAAGCATCCAAATTGCTTTATTCAGCTAAGTGATTAATGATATATAGATTGATACATTTGAAAGAGCAAGTGGTAAACTTACCTCACATGCTTCAGCAGCTGCAAGCAACTGTTTACCGACACTAAATTGGGCTGCAGCCTCAGGGGTTACAGCTGAATTAAGTTGTTGTCTCAGACATGTAAAAGTTGGGATTAGAAAGTTATCACTATCCTGCATGAGTTCCATGTTCATCACAACCTTTTCAGCTATTTCTCTTTTGACAGCCTACACAGCACCAGCATTGAAAGTGGAAACAGATACCTGAAACTCGGAATTTGATAGAATTCCAGTCCTCAAAAGCTCCGTTAAGCAAGATCGTAGAATCTCATATCGTGCTTGGAGAGTTGGAGGTCCAACGTATGCTTTTATATCAGCTCGATCAACAAATGCTATATCTGCAAACAAGTGATGTTAAATTAGTAATCTATTATGCATGTTTGTAGAAGAGTTTCACGAGGAAGGAGCACAAAAAGCCATCAAAAAGAACACTACAGAAATTCTATTGACATCTGAGAAAGTTGACGAGGAAAAGAAAAGACATAAAAGAAATCCAGAACCTCGATAGACCAGAAATTTTAGCCTTTCAAGAGTTTATACAAATTACTTGAATTAGTCTCTTGACCATTTTATCCCAGCCAACTAGAAAGCTGAGTAACCAAATCACTGTCAAATTTCTGAAACCATAGGACACTGGACACTAGATTCTTATATTCATCCTAACATTATATGGAATAATTACTTCTCGTGATCAGAAACAGGGGTATGCATTGAATTCTTAATAACTTTTTCTGAACCAACATCACCATATCATTTGGCATTGTCTCAACATGATCACATGAAGCAAATTTCTTCGGAATAGATTATGCCCAGTGGCTGTGTTCTTTTCATATTTAATTTTTTAAAAGTATCAATGGTCATTCAAAAGCAACTGGAGGTCACATCCAGAAGCAAGGAGTGAACTCAAATCCCAACAAATCTGATAGACAATTGAAAATGATGTCAACTGCAATATATCCAAGTCAACATTTTACAGTCATGACTCATTAAATAGGAGTTTATCACTTATAATGCATTAGAAGGAACTTAATGAGTACAGTCAATGTAACTTAGTGCAGTAAATCCCCCAGACAATAGGTTGTTAAACAGGATCGGAAGTCACAATACATTAAAACACCAGAAAGTCATATCTTACCAATAGCAGCAGTTATGTTTGACGTGGTTAAAATTATTACATTGGGTGAGGATTTCAATTTGTCCATCTGGGTCAGCAGAGCATTGACAACCTGGAAAAGCACATCTTAGTTCACTCAAGCGAGAAACAGGCACACTCAATAATTCGAGTTGTTCTATTCAGATCAAGACTTATACCCTTATAGAATCTGAAGGCTCAGACCCAGATAAAGCAGCCTTCCTGGCAGCGGCGAGACTTTCAACTTCATCTATACAAGTTGTTCAACAAAGTGTTATGCCAGGGTTGTATCCAGTTGTCCCAGAGAACATAGAAAACTCATAAAAATTCTCACCAATCAAAACAAATACCAGATTGTTTTCTTCCTCCACCATTTCTTGTATTTTGGAGAAAAGCTTTGCAACCTAAAATTGCAAATTCAAATCAAAATCATATTGATTTGGACAGCGATAGTGCCAAATTAGTCCATGACCAAGCACGTGATCTTAGAAAATTGCATCAATAATAGCATCAACTACTCTGAGAATGTATGTGAAATAACAGTAATCCTTGCAAATGCATAGCATATGTAAGAAGTTGGTTTTAATTATATATGCACAAGTATCTGAATAGATATGGTTTTCTGGATTCATAAATATGTAAGACAATAAGATCATAGAAGAGAAATGGGCTTTGTTTGTTGAAAACCCAGCTCATTCCCTATTGTCATATAAGTAAAATATATCAGGGAAGACATTTAAACGATTAAAATGAAGTTGAATAGTAAAGGGAGAGCAGATGTAGCAAATCTCCTTCCGTGATATAGATTTCAATGACTTACCAGCTTGCCACTTTCAGAAAACCATTTGCTGAACAAAGAATGTGCATTAATCTCAATCAGCTGGCTTTGCGGGTACCTAATTTGAGAACCATAGCCAAGAGGAAATTTTCATTCAAATGAACATCAGATAAAAACAAAATCGATGGGCAACAGGAACAGTTACAGTCATAAACCTTGAGCTAAAGCGTATTGAGAGTTTTTGGGCCAATGCTTTGCATAAGGACGTCTTGCCTGTGCCTGGAGGTCCATGCAGAAGAACAATGCTGCACAACATTCAATGATACATCAGCCGCTCATGGAGATGCAACTTGGAACATAGAAGGAACTGAGTAATATATGAATAATTATGGCAATATGGATTCAGAAGAACACAAGATAGAAATGAAGAATACGCGCAATCATTGTGGATGCCATTAATCAGCATCAGCAACGTAAAAGAGGATGGCTTTCTAATGCATTCATAGTTTTGAAAGGCGCGCCTCGGGCGCTACAGGCGAGAGGTTATAGGTTTGGCGTCTTTTCTGTGAAACTTGAGGCGCTTTCACTCGGGAGAGCGCATTTGGCGCCTTTTTGAGGCAATAAAAGGCGTGGTCAGAATTTTAAATACACTTTAACACATTTAGTTCATTTATATGTATCGTATTGACACTTTTTTAAGTAGTAATACTTTTAAAAATTAAAATAAATATTTAAAATAGAAAATATAGATGATAAAAAATAAAATCCTAGAACTAGGGCTTTCAACTCATGCGTGCACTGCCCTCCTCCTCTCTCACAGCTCTGAGTGCCGTCCACCACCTTTAGAAACAAGTGAACAAGGGAAAGGAGAAGGACAAGGGAAAATATGTGGGTAGTTCAAGTGCAAGGCAACCTTCTAAAGGTAAGAGCAAACAAGTGGACAAAGACAATAGAAAAAAAGACTCATCTATAAGATATAGAGATGAAGATGACGATGAGGAGGCATTTGATAAAGAGGAAGAGGAAAATGAAGAAGAGTACATCAATGATGATGATGAGATGTCTGATGATGAGGAGGGTTTTAATTTTAATGATGAGGAGGAGGGTTTTAATTTTAATGTTGATGAGGATTGAGAAATTGTTAACTAAGCCGTGTTAATTTCATGGTTTTTTACTTTTTTATGTTAATTTTATGTTTACCTTATGTTATAATGTTTATTTATTGAGTTTTTGGTACCATTATGTGGTAGAACTTGTATATGGATCATATATGATATGTTTTTGCCAAAAGTATGTCGGGCACGGCTCGGGCGCTATCATTCCCTTGGCGCCTTTTGGCGCCTCTCACCTTTAAAAACTATGGATGCATTGCCTTCAGTTAAGTAGAAATTGGATGTTAAAATTGTGTTTTATGGATTCAGGTCAGCAAAACTCACCGATTCCATGAAACAAGGACAGGATTTACACCCTTTTCGGTGAAAAGCAAAGCACTTTCTGCATATCGTAGTAACCTCTGTTTGAGACCAGAGTCATAAATTAAGCTGCAGAAAAGAATAAAACAATGCCTTTGAGTTTCTATTTTCATCTATGCAAAAAATGGAAATTGTAAACTAACCTTTCCCACAGGCTGTCAAATTCTTTTGCAGGAAGAATCCATTCGTTAAAACTAGCAAGTTGGCCATCACTACTTAACTCTTCGCATGGGCCTTCCTCACTGAGCTGAAAAGTGAAAATATGTTGCATTGAAATTTGAAAGCAACAGTATATATGAATTGGTCAACTTTTTATATGACCATAGCCAAACATGCAAAGGTATTCATCTCTGGGCGTATTAGTACTTGAATAAGATCTTTTTTCAGCTCCAACCAATATATAACTTCTCTCAGTCTCTCACACCCAAAATTTTTTAAAAAATAACAAATGAGGAAGGCTACATGTACACATAAGCCAAGGAAACAGATATACTAAGACAAAAGAATAAGTGCCATGATTGGCAAAAACTGACCTGGAAAACGTGTACGATAGGTTTGACTTGCCAGAATAAAAGGATGTTGTGCTTTTCCACCCACACATCTATATAGCAAAAGAGTTATGCAGGACATATCACATATGAACTAAAGTGTATTGCAAGACTTCAGGTTGCACTATTCGAATGAAAAAAACATGAAAAGTGTACATAATTGTGAATTTCATTTCTTGGCCACTTTCTGAAAGAAGGGAAAATAGATTAAAAAAACAGAGTACCTGAATCGCATATGCATATCCGCTGTACATTATCCACAAGAAAATTATCATCAAGTGGAACAAGGATTGGACCATCCGCATAGCTCATGCTTCTCTTTTCCAGCATTCTATGTAGGAACCACAAATTAATTAATTTCATTAATCATCAAACTCGAATACTAAAACCAAGAACTTGCAGAAAATAAACGCTTTTATAATTTTTAAGAAGGCAACAAACGCTAATCGTGTACTTTTTGTATTGCAACTTCACCTTTCAACTGCTGAGCGGACATCATCGACCCGTGCTGTGCTAGAAGGTTTCTGTAAAACCTCAACTGTGGAAGCAATTGGGGATCAAATTAAATCAAAATGAGACGCAGACACAATTCGCTGATGTACTCGGATGCAGGAAAACTTTGAGCTTCAAATGGCCCATAAACGCAATTAGGCATGTACCTGAAACGAGAATTTTCTCTTCGGCTGTTAATGGAGGCGGCGGTGACGGAGCTGGTGGCTCAAAAACGAGGGGTTCTAGCTCAGGTATATTGCATTCCGTGGGATTCGGGACGGAAATATCCATCGGGGCACTCATTTCACTAGCAGACATCACATAGAATCAGTGATTTTGAGCGAAAAAAATCGATTGCCCAAACCCTAGAGATGAAATGGAGATTCTTAATTTGAAATTTAGCGCGGGAAGAAGAAAAGTAATGGTGGATCTCCGGTACGACGACTTTTATGGGTAGGGTACTCAGTACTCACACCCAAAGCCCAAATGCCAAAAATAATTAGATTAGTGGAAAAAATTAATTTAATAAATTATTTAATAAAACTTTATTATTTTTGCTCATATAACTCTTTGATTAAACTTTATTATTTAATAAATTAATTTAAAAAAATTCAAATACTACACTTTTTTTAATTCTGCAAAATCCTAAATCTAATCATTTCTTTCACGTTTCTTCATCACCGATTTCTTTATCACTTCCACGGTTCCACCTCACGGTTCTTCTTCATCACCTCACGATTCTTCTTTATTATCAGACTTGCAAGTCATTCATGTGAGAGTTTTTCCGTGTCAAAGCTCGAGCCTGGTTCTTCTTCATCGTCATACCTGCAAAGTCTCACATTAAATTTCTCAGAGTTCACAGCATACGCATTCCGACAGAGGTGCCGACATATGTGATAGGAGGTTAAGGCTTACTCATAAGTTTTCTTTTGAGTTTTTTAAATTAGGGTTTTCTTCTCAGGTTATCTTTCTTTTGAGTTTTTAAATTAGGGATTACAACATTTAGGCTTTTATGTTAACCATTATGCTCAATACATTTAGACTTATAAAAGTTAAAGGTTTGTTCAATAGTCATCAACATAATTTTGAAGTCTTTTCCTCCGAGCACTCATATTATAAAACAAATTTTCAATCTGCAAAGAGATGAGCAACATACAAAGGATATAAGTTTTTTCTTTTTTTTTTAAAGTAAAGTCAGTTATTTTAAGTGTGTGCTATGAAGGTTGATGCTTGATGGCTTATAAAAGTTTAACATTCTTTAATTTATAGTATGCTCTCCTTTTGCTATTTAATTGCCATCCTTAAATGAAGGATTGAGTTTTTTCAGTACTGGACAATTTGTTTCCCCAATGCCTATATTGAATATCAGAATCTAAAAATAATGTTTCAGCAGAGAATTAAGAAAGCATACCATGATTTGAGTACCTTTAACATCTGCACATGCTTTAGGTTCATGTTTGTCGATGCTATTTTCATGATATACTATTATTTGGATTTTAATGACAATAATTAATGTTTTGTGCTAGGTGAAAAGAGTTATTAATATAAAGCATATTTTAATTGGTGAATGAAAATGAATGAATGGTAATGAAACCAAACAGGTTGTCTATTTCTGCAATTTCTATAACCTCTTTAGAATTTTATAACTAATGTAAATCCTTAATTTTTTTTTTAAAATTTTAAGCCGCAATTTATAATATTAATATTCTCCTACAGGTTTGCACTGACACCGTAAAAGACAATTTTTTGGGTGTGATTAGCGACCCAGATGCAACCTTTAGATGAGTTGGACACATGAACAATTTTTTTATAATGAGTTGTTAAATATTTGATTGTTGAACAACTCAATTGTTCAAATGTTTTACATAATAATATGTTTAATGGTATTCATAAAATAGTTCGAATCATTAATTAATTACTTATTGTTAAGTAAAAAATATCAATTTAAATTTCAAGTCTTAGAGAATAAGAAAAATTTATTTTTTTTAACTATACAGTAATGAGTTGTTCAATATTTGATTGTTAAACAACTTAGTTGTTCAAGTAAAAAATATCATTTTTTATTTCAAGTCTTAAAAAATAAGATATTTTAAATTTTTTTAACTATACACTAATGAGTTGTTCAATATTTGATTGTTGAACAACTAAAGTTGTTCAAGAGTCTGATATAATAATATGTTTAATAATGTTCATAAAAGATTTTAAATTATTAATTAATTACTTATTGTTAAGTAAAAAATATCAATTTAAGTTCAAGTATTAAAAAATAAGAAAAATTTATTTTTTAACTGCACTTTAATGAGTTGTCCAATATTTGATTGTTGAAAGCTTGATTTTAGTGATATACAACCGGTTTGTTTGAAATCAGGTTGTTCAACAACCCGATTGTTTAACAACTAAGTTGAGTTTTGAATTAAAAGTATTGACAGAAAAGTTCAAATCACTAATAAAACTATTTACTTTTAAGTGATAAAACAACAATTTTATTGTTTAAGTTTGAAAAATAATGATAAAATTTTCATTTTTAGTGATATACAATTGAGCTGATTAAAATTGGGTTGTTCAATAACAAAGTTGTTTAACAATTGTGTTGTTCAAACAGATGAACACCACCTATGAAAAAAGAAGCAAAGTGTTCGTTTGAGACATTATTTTCTTTTCCATTATGATATACAAACTCACATCTAGGACTAGAAATATGGAAAACATCATTTTGAGTTGGAATATTCGTGTTCGTATGTGAAACACTCTCCAATGTATTCCAGTCCACGCCATGATTTATTCCATTGTCTTCATTTACTTGCATCTCAAAATTATAATCATCTTTTTCTTGTTGCGCCTCTGATGTAGCTTTGTTCACAGTAGTAAAACAAATGAAACAATAGTGACCTTGTTTATTAAGAGCTACCAACCATTGCAAATGTCTAGTTGAAATCATTCGAACTGGAACTTGCAATTCTTTTTTTTTTCAGGGAGAAGAAATCGCATCTCCACATCATGCAATGAAGAATCAACATTGTACAAACTTAGCACTTCATAATGAAGCTCCTCAAATGTCATATTTGAAGAAATTGGAAGCCCTTCTACATTGGCCCTACGATCACCCTCTTTTTTTTTTCCATTCCCATTGACCATTTTCTTCAACAAACTCCCCAAAATAAATTATGTTGACCCAAAATTCAGGTGAATTCATACCTAAAATTTAATAAAAATATATTAAATTAGAAATACTAACTGTTGATAGAATTTACTAATTGTGTTCGTTTATGTGGCTATTATATCAGATTAATTCTACCAAACTATAATCTAAGAAATGTTCTTAGAGGAGATAATGTAGAGAGAGAAAGTGAGAGTTTAGATTGAAAAAGTAGAGTGTAGGAAATGTATTAGAATTGTGTAACAGTTACAAGAGAGGTCTTATTTATAGGTGTGCGAGTGTGAGACGGCACCATACGAGCCTATTTGGCTTCCGGTGTTGACGAAGGTTCCTCACCTTCGCCCTAGTCTCTCACAATGCTTCCTATGTTATGCCTCGTCCTACTACTATGTCTTGGACCAGATGAGTCTCATTAAAAACCTCGCTGTAAACCACCCTTGTGGATAAACCGGACGGAGGGAAAAAGAGCTTAACCATCGAGGTCCTACAGGCTAAGAGGCGAGCTCGGAGGCGGGCTTCCGTGCCTTGTATGGTCTCTGGGTGCTGTGTGATGATGGACCTCGGCGAGGTCCTCCTCGGGGCAGGGGCGAGCTCCATTGCCTTGTGCCATTCCGGGCATCGCAGGTCTGGGTTTCGACTCCACCTTCGTGCTCGCGGACGAGCTACCCCCTTGTGGGCGAGCTCCTCTGCGAGCTCTCTTCACATGGTCCGATGGGTGAGCTAATCCCAGGTTCTCGGGGCCTAGGCGAGCTAGTATCCACCTCGCCGAGCTCCGTGACCTGCAGGTTCTTCGTAATTATTCCTACGTCAATCGTGTTAATTCGCCTTGTCAACACTAACAACCTACATTAATGTAAAAAAATTAAAATAATTTAAACAATTAAACAACTTACACTAAAGAACGATTTAAACAACTAAACAACTAAATAATTTGAACAACTTAAATAACTAAATAATTTGAACAACTTAAATAACTAAATAATTTGAACAACTTAAAGAACCTTTAATCAACTAAGAAACTAACCCTGGACAATTTAAATAACTTAAAGAACTAAATAATTTAAATAATTGAACAACTGAATAATTTGAACAACCGAACAACTCATGTGATTAGGGGGTTTATATTTAGCAAAAAAAAAAAACTACATATTATGAAACTATAATACGTATGATTTGCCAATGATAAAACAATAAATATCTACAAATTAAATAAAAGATAATATGATATAGACATGTTTTTACTTCAACCCAACTTTCACATCACCGTTTCATAAGAAAAGAGAAAAAATTTTGAGTATAGAGAAAGAAAATGATATAAATGAAAAATAGATACAAAATTGTTATAAAAAATATATATAAAACACAAAAGAATATGAAAGTATAGTCTAATAAATTTAAAAGATATTATTTTATACCATTTAATTTAAAAAAAAGTTATTTTTAAGAGTAGGTATTATGTGAGTAATACTCATCGTAATAATTTCGTGAACGACATATTTTATGTCACGCAGTAACACACAGTTCGGTGTGTAGTGTTAATTCATATGCAGTGTAGTGTTAGTTCATATACAGTGTGGTGTTAGTTCATATACAATATGATTTTAGTTCATTCACTATGACATACTACGTGTGGTGTTAATTCATATATAGTGTGGTGTTAGTTTATATACATTATCGTGTTAGTTCATATACAATATTTAATGTCGTTTATCTCTAAAATAATCAAATCTCAAAATACTTAAAATAAATTGTTGTTCACCATAAAATTTATGGTGTGTATCATTCACATAATACTTTGCCTATTTTTAAACATCATTTTGTATAAGTAAGATTATTTTTAAACATTTTGTATAACTAATTCCCGCATCTCCCCGTCGCCTAGAACGATCTTCTCCCAAGGAAGCCCTGAAACTCCGTCCCCAGCTGAATCAAAATTCCGATGGCTAAACGATCTTCTGCATCAGAAGAATTCTCCGTCAGCAAAATTCCGCGGTTACCAGGTACGAAAAAACTCGCAATCTTTACCTATTCGGTGGAGACAAGTAATGTATTTGAGCTGTATGTGGTGAATTTAGATATGGATTCAATTTATGCCGGCGGCAGTAGCAGCAGCCAGTATTTAGAAATTAAGCCTAGGATCCGATATTCAGGGGCTGACGACTGGGTGGGTTGCGTTTTAAATTCCACCCTCTATATATTTAATGAATTTCGCGAGAAATTAGATTACTTTTTTAAAGATGAAAGTGGTGAAATACGATATGATCATATGGATGGATTCGGACTCCCTGTCCCGAAGCAATCAGCTAAGAAATTTGATCTGTCACCGGAGTTTTTGGATTCCAATAGAGAGATACAGCAGGGCATAGATGCATTTGAGGAGCTGGCTCCTATGAAATGGCCCAAAACTTGCCCTGTAGCCGTACCAACGCCCGATGGTAAAAAAATTCTGGTTTTCCAGCAGGAAATTGATATGCACTACGAACGGACTTGTTTTGAGTTGTATGATCCGTTGGCCAACAGTTGGACTGAATTAGTACCAGATTCACCTAAATATCATCCGTCGACGGAGGAGCCAATCTCTGTTAACTCATATAATTTCATAGACGAGTCTACACGACTGCCGGCCGGTTTGTCCTACACCTTAACAAAAAGAAGGAGGAGGAGGAGGACTCTGTCCTTGTTCATGCTTCCGGTTATCACTCGGTAACAATTGATGGTAAGGTTAGTATATCTCCTGGCTCTGCATCTCTGGTTGGAAGTGCTGATGAATACCTTTTTAAATTATCATCTCCTCCTGATGATCTCCTAGAATTTCCAACTGATGAGGACACATTCTTGGAGCCTGCTTCACATTTCATCATCCTTTTGGATCATCAGAAAGACGAGTGTGTCGTCACCCTGGTTTCGCTAACCCGTCGATGGTCATAGTTCTTGTCTGACAATTGATGTTTGTCTCACTGACCTTGCCACACTTGAGACAACCATCCTCCATACCCTCAAGTATGTCATTTGTAGATTCAACGACAGTATTATACTTTCTCTCGAAATGTTCATCATTTGACCCTCATTGCATTGCAATGCAATTCAATTGGAATGCTTTCTTCTTCTCTACTCAGCTTATGTTCATTCTGCTTTGTTATTTTATTAGTTAATGAGTAGTCATGTATGATACTATGAATGTTGGTTTGTCATTTTGCACTAATACTACTACTCTCACCTTGTTATATTGAATCTACCTGATTTTGATTTTGTATTAATCTTCCATCTCTCTCTCTGGACCGTAGTTTAGCATATGTTACTTACAGATAGGGAGTTAGTCTATTTCTTGTTCTTACGTTTTTTTCGAATTTTTACCAAGGGAACATAAATGTTTATTTAGTTCTGATTACGTATCTTCTTTGTCGATCAACTGTCAATTTTTACATCGATTTATGTACTTGTTCATTTATGTTGTGGCCATATTCTTCGTAGGTGTAATTGGATTGTTTTGTACTTTTCATTTGTTTTATTGGTTCTGGTGTGTAATGGCTCATGGCTGAATGATGTGTGTTTTAAAACTAAAAACTCAACATACAGCAATGGATCAACAACTTTTTCAGCCTATAAATACAGGTATGAGAAATTCATTGTATCTCTCCTCCCCCACGTACATTGTCAGCATACACCAGATAATCTCTTCCGTATGTTTGATTGGTGGTAGAGGATTCTATTTCTGTAAGGTAATTTTCTTATTAGTTTTTTTTAGGCTGATGGGGTTGTGAAAGGGTGTAGTCTTTTTTTCATTTTCTCTTCTTTGATAAATCGTTGCTGAGCGTCTGTGATTTTTGTGTTGTTGCTTGTTTGGAGTCTCGACGTTGTAGGTTTCCCCGTATATTTTGATGGGGTTTGGGTTTGACCACTGTTGCAGTTTTATAGAAATTGGTTGCTGAATTTATTTGATTATCTTTTGGCCAGTTTATTCTTTTTGTTATTATGAAACATTGATTGAGGGAAGATATTGAAATTAGATGCTTCACTCCAAATTAGATGACGTTTTAAGACTACCATTATGTAAGGCTTTAGTTGAATTCTTAGTCGAAACACGGATCAATAATAAGTCATGGGGGCAAGTAATCCCCACGATTACGGGTTTCCCGGTGGGGCGGGGACGATACCCCGCGACCGTGGGGACAGGGATGGGATGGGGATTGAACCCCCCGTCCTCACTCCGTCTCGTTGACAATCCTACCGTAGATGAATTTGAATTTAATGAGGACATTTGCTTATTGGTTCAAAAAAATTATTATATTTACAAATTGATTCACAATATTTGCACATGAGGAAAAATTTCTTTGTACAGATTTTTATTTTTCGTACAAATTGTGTAATTAATATCAATTTTGTGAATTATTTTGTAATTTTTTAAAATTAATATTATTTTTGAAAGAAGATTATATTTGAAGTTGGGGACTTATTCTCGATTAAAAATTTATTTAGTTCAGGAAGAGGTTGGTGAAGATGATTAGACATACAGGTTTTATGTGTTATATACAGAAAATATGTGAAGTTAGGAACGGTGTGGTGAAGGCAGCACAGGGAAGAAGATATAATTTTCTTTTTTTAGATATTTACATTATTTCAATATATTATTGGATCTCTTACATTTATTTTAACTTTTCTTCAATTACCTTTTTGAATAATTAGGATTATTATATCATTTATTGATTTAATAATTATAAACAATTTAATTTATTTTTCTTTTAGTTTGTAAATTTTAATTAAATTTAATATGCATACTTATATAAATAATTTAACCAGTACTGTGTTTTTAGTATTTTTTAAAATATATTTATTATTTTTTTATAAATGATTGGACGTGGCAATATGACGCGGCTTATAAAAAATAATTGGTACTCTATATTAGGGGTGAGCATGGCTCGGTTCGGTTACCGAACCGAACCAAATCACCAAAACCGACCTAACCGAATTTATTATTATTAGAAACCAAAAACCGAATCATATACATTAAAAACTGAAAAAACCGAAACTGAAATTTTCGGTTCGGTTTCGGTTCAAAACCATATTAACCGAAATATCACTAGTCAAAATCGTGTGTGCGAAAATAGGGAGAGGGGAAGTGGTGACTTGGTGGCCGCCCGCCGTGAGCTTAGGCGGACAGCGACGGATGGGAATGGGGTGAGCGGCGTGAGGGTAAAGGAGGGAATTTCTGTAAGTGAGACGCCGTGACCGTGAGGGTGAGGGAGGGAATTTGGAAATAATAACTTACTGATTTAAGGGTTAGGGTTTTTTTTTATTTATATGTAATGTAATTATATATATGTAATATAATATTTATTTAATTTATTTATATATTTAGTAATAGTATTATACATATATAATTATATATATATTTAAATTCGGTTCGGTTTTCGGTTTTTCTGTTTTTTTATCTTAAAAACCGAAACCGAAACCGAAAACCAAAATATTAAATATTTAAAACCAAAACCGAACCGAATACCAAATTAACCGAACCAAATTCTTATTTCGGTTTGGTTCGGTTCGGTTCGGTTTTTCGGTTAAAACCGAAAAGTGCTCACCCCTACTCTATATCATAAATTTGGCGGGAGTTTAGCCAATGGAATTTTTTTAAAAAAAATCCCAAATATGTTCAGGAAAAACTAAAATTTCATTAAAAATGATTAAAATCGATGCATATCGTTGGAACTAAAATTGATTAAAAAAATACTAAGTTACAGGACTAGTTTCCCAAATTAATCGTCTTCAACACCCAACCCACGTAGCTTGGGATGGGCGTTCGGTCAGTTCAGTCGGTTTTAGACTATTTTTTTAATCGAGTTGAAATAACTGAATTTTATAATTCAAAAATTAAAATCGAACTGAACTTTTTGATAACCGAAAAAATCGGAATCGAAATATCCGAAATATATTTCGGTATAAAATCGATTTTTTTATATTTTTTATAATTTAGTGTATAATTTAATTTTTCAAGTATTTTTCAGTATTTACAACACTGAAATCAAAATGGAACTAGGGTTCAGAAAGGAAAGTGAATAAATAATAATATATATTATATATTATTTACATAATATAAATATAATATATAAATTATATTTATAACCGAACCGAAATATATATTATTTCGGTTATTTCGGGTTATTTATATATATAATTTCGGTTATTTCGGGTTTTTTGATTTTATGAACATATAACCGAACCGAAATAATTTTGATTATTAAAATTATAAATGGAATTGAAATTTTTAACCAAAATAACCGAAATATTTTGGTTCGATTCGAAAATTCGATTTTTTGATTTCTTGTCCAGCCCTACACGTAGCACTCGATTTCCCTAACCTTTCACCCATTTGTCCATTCGGGTGTTACTAACTATTTTGAGATATTATTGACTTATTTTTCAGATATTAGTCACTTATTCTTTAGATATCAATAACTTATTTTTGGGATATTACTAACTTGTTAAAATGTGTGATTTTTGAATTAATTACAACCTAGTAAATAGTATAAGACTAAAACTCAAATAAGTGTAGAAACAAAAAATAGTTATAAAGAAGTGCAAAACTAACATTATATATATATATATATATACTAGTATGTATACCCGCGAATTTCGCGGTATGAAACAAAAATTGAATATATAAGAGAAAATTTATATTTTTTTTGTGATTAATTAATTTTTAATAAATATAATACTCAATAATAAGATAATCAATTTTTTTAATTAATTTTTTTGTATTGATTTGATTAAATATTGTACAAATTTTTTTTATATAAAATTTAATTTGTCATATTTGAAGAAAATAAAAATATATTTAAGATTTAATTTGTTATATTTAAAGATAATCAAGAAATATTTATTTTATTTCATTACATAAGTATGTTAAAGAAAATTAAGAACATCATATTTTATTAAATGATTATATAAATTTTATTTTGTTATGATTAAAAACAAATAATATCATAAGATTTAGTTATTTTTTCAATGATAATAACGAGAGAGGATTAGATAAATAAAATCAAGAGATAATATTTCATAATATTTATTTTATTTTTTATTTAAAAAATAGAATAAGTTTTAGTCACTCATAATAATAACAAAAGATGATTAGATCTGAATATAATTTATGAAAAATAATCATTCCGTATTATTATGATTTGTTTATATTACGACATTCATGTATTTTAAAAACTAACTTTTTTTATATATAACAATATTATACTTTTGATTTATAACAAATAAATTAAGTAATTAAAAAATATTTATATGCAAAACACGTACACAATATTATGGCAAAAAAAATAAGTAATTAAAAAATATGTACATATGCACAACACATACATAATATTATGCTATAGAATATTTATTTTTCTAGAATTGTGAATAACTTATGAGGAAAAAAAAACTTACGGTGTAATGACGCGTACACAATAATCTTAATACGAACCTGTAAAAAAATTAAACATAAAAAGATAAATAAACAATTCGAATATCAGAATATTAACAACATAAAAAAAAAGAATACTAAAAAGACAAATAAACAATTCAAACATCAAAATTTTAAATCAAATAGATCTGCAATTGTAGCAATTAAATATTACCTACAAAAGAAAATCATGAAAATTGTGTAGCAATAGAAAAAAAGTAGTATCTCGTCAAATTATTAAATATAAAATACAAATATACAGTAAAAAGAACATTAAAAAGGCAAATAAACCATTCAAACATAAAAAATTTAAATTAAATAGAAAACCACGAAAACCATTACTTCCAAAGAAATCCACAAAAATTGTATAGCAATAAAAAAAAATATTTCAACAAATTATTATATGTAAAATATGAACCTACAAATAAAAATCAAATATAAAAAGATAAATAAACAATTCGATTATTAAAATACGATAAATAAAAATATCAGTAAAGAAAAATAAAGAAGCAAGAGACACACAAAAAAATAAGACAAATTTATTTATCTAATAATTTTTTGAGATGTAATATGGAAAATAGGGATAAAAGTGTTGTCTTTAGCATGGTACCGACTGGTGACGTGTGATGAGCTCCAGGGGTAGTAGTGGGACATGTGTACTGAAAGAGGGGATATATTGGTATGGGATAATTATTGTGGTTATTTTTTTATTTTATTTTTTGAAAGGAATTAATAGGATGTCTGCATGTGCACTTTTCAATTAACCTCAAGATTAAACATTTGCTTTCTATTTTTACTCTCACAAAGGGCAAAATTATTTAAATAGAAATATTTTCAAAATAGTTTGTCAAAATAGAGAGAGGTAGAAAGTTTATCTATTTAAAATTAGTAGGTAGTGAGATTATCGACTGGTGACGTGTCTCGTAAATTTATGTATGAAATTTTATTTATTTTGGGTGTTGTGTCAGTCATAATTATAATTCCAGGGAGCATGATTTGACATCATATTCCATTTCCTCTCCCTCTTCCATATACATATATTGTACTCTCTGCCACTAGTGACAGCCCACACCATGAACATCCTCACTTAGAAAAAAAGAAGCCCTTTATTCAAGTAGGTAGAGGTATATCTTTCTTTTTGTGGTGATGGCTTCGAGCCTCACTTTCGGCGGATCTGAAACAGAGGATCAATTCTGGCAATGTTGAGCAGTGGTGAAAAGCTATCAGGCAGCGGATTTCCGGTGTTCAGAGTGGTGGAGTCGGTCAAATGAAAGTTGGCTACAATTTCGGTCAAATGGAAAAGTGGGCAGCCTTATCTCTTTTCTCTTGCTTCAATTTTGGTCAAATGAAAGTTGGCTACAATTGTGGTGAGATATATCCACGTCTTCCTCCTTCCTTCTTTTATGTCTCTAAATAATTAGACTTTTGTATAAAGGAGAGAGAGGAAAACCAAAAAGAAGAAAATGACATAGATATTATTCCATGGAGATCTTCATGCTACTGTATATGAAATTGATAAATTGCATGTTGGTGCTCTTGGTAATCTTCATGCTACTGTATATGAAATTGATAAATTGTATGTTGGTGCTCTTGGTAATTTCTTCCGTAAGGTAAATTATCTATTTTTTGTGCTCTTGTTCTCTCTTTATAATTATCTTACGTATTTTTTGTCATATGTGGAGAAGATGAATTAGTGGGTGGGAGTGATAGATGAATTATAGTGGTAGATATTTGTCTTTGACATGTCACTAGTCGGTATCACAAGTGGCCGACTGGCTTTAAAATGATAATAACCCAACTTTTTACCCAATTTTAATAAATCAATTTGAAAAGATCTTTAATTAAATAAATTTTCCCTCAAAAAGTTACTAAGTTTGTATATTTTATATATTTTTCTGTAGATAATATTTTGTCCACAAAAATATTTATAATTGACTTTACTGTAAAAAATTACAAATTATATTAAAAATTTACATAATTTATTTAAAAAATAAAAAACAATAGAATAAGTAGGAATGAAAATGAGATGAGAATTAATGTGCTACTAACATTCTAATAACACTATTTATATGCATAAAATAATTAAATAATATCTGTAAAAATTCTTGTAATTTTCTCAAGTAATGATTCAAATATTCAAGAGAATGATTCTAAAGATTTATTAACACCGCTCAAAAAATGAATTCTAGAACAG
>JAPKLY010000204.1:152074-237064 GCA_026898435.1 Prunella vulgaris
TCCTAAAAGTGTTCATTGATGAGGTAGAAAGACAATTAGATAAACGGATAAAAGTTGTGATATCTGATCGAGTGGGTGAATATTATGAAAGATATAATGAAAATGGACATAACACGTGTCTATTTGCAAAGTTTTTTCAGAGTCATGGCATTTGTGCACAGTATACTATGCCAAGCACTCCTCAGCAAAATGGTGTAGCTGAAAGACGAAATTGTACTGTAATAGACATGGTTAGGAGCATGTTAAGTAACTGTTCTTTACTCATTTCATTGTGGATGCATGCATTAAAGACTGTAGTATACCTGCTTAATAGGGTTCATAGTAAAGCAGTTCCTAAGACTTCTTATGAGTTCTGGGCTGGTAGGAAGCCCCACTTAAAGCATCTTTATGTTTGGGGTTATCAGGCAGAAATAAAGTTTTATAATCCACATGAAATAAAACTTGATCCTAGGACAATTAGTGATTTCCTCATTGACTATTCTGAAAAGTCAAAAGGATATAGATTTTATTGCACTAACTATAGTACGAGAATTACTGAGTCAATAAATGCTCAATTCATTGAAAATTATCAAACTAGTGGGAGTTAGGAAACTCAAAAAGTGGACATTAAAGAAACTTGGTGCAAACTACTACACACGATGATCCTTCTATGGTCGTTATTCCCGTTGTTGTGTCAAAAAGATATAATATACAAGAACAACAAATTGATATGTCAAATCCACAAAATGAAATAAATATGGATGAACCAATCATTAACGAACCACAAGAGAATGATGAACCACGAGACAGAAAAGATCAACTATTTTTGATGATTTCATGGTATTTTCTCTAGAGGATGAATGTGATGTAAGCATTGATGAGGATCATGTCTTAGTTAAACAAGCCATGGAAAGTGTCAATTCAGTAAAGTGGTATGATGCCATGAAAGATGAAATCAAATCAATGGATGACAACAATGTCTGGAACTTGGTAGAGTTACCTAAAGATTCTAAAAGAGTCGGTTGTAAATGCGTCTTTAAGACTTAACGTGACTCTAATGGTAACATCGAAAGGTACAAGGCTAGACTTGTTGCTAAAGATTACACCCAGAAAGATGACATCAATTACAATGAAACATTTTCTCCATTTTCAAAGAAATATTCTTTTAGAATTGTCATGGCTATGGTTGCTCAGTATGATCTTGAACTACACCAGATGGATGTTAAAATTGTATTTTTGAATGGGAATTTAGATAAAGAAATTTATATGACCCAACCTGAAGATTTTGTGGTCACAGGAAAAGAAAATCTAGTGTGTAAGATAAAGAAGTCAATTTATGGACTAAAGTAAGCTTCTCGTCAAACCTATATATTTTAAAACAACTTTATAATAAAATTATATGAATCATTTTTATATAAAATTTATTTACACATATATATTTTTTTATTCTCTAATCTTACAACATTATGTTGGATAAGAAAAGATTTGTGGAAAAGGATAATAAAAAATAAAAGGGGAACAACGGGGGAATAAAAGTACACAGAAAATTAACTAAAATTAGAAAAAAAAAGTGTCGAGTCAAGGAGTCCTCTTTTCACAAAGCGAATATTCCCCGATAGTACTTTTCGGTATGAAATAGCACTTCCAAATGTAAATGATGCAAGCCTTCAAGTGTGCAACACCGCATGACTTGAAGTTTCGGTTAACAGAAGGATGTTAGGATTGGACCGTCAACTTAAACATTATATGCAGAAGTGGACGAGAGAGAGAGAGAGAGAGAGAGAGAGAGATGAGATGAGAGGCGAGTGTATGTGTGTGTATGTGTTCTGAAATGAATGAGGACATCAATTTATAGGTGAACATCAACTCGTAAATCGGGAATAAATGCATCCGCATTTAATGCTGGCGGACAGATTTGCATTAATCAACAATCAGAGATTGATTGCAATTAATCAATTTGTTGACCTTACGAGAGAGTCATAGCTGAGTTAGCACAGAGTCAACTTCAGATTCATCGAATTTGTACAATGAAGTCAAGCTTAGGTATGGACCTGACCCATTACCGAATTAATTGGGATGGTCCCACAAAACTTTTGTATTCTAAAAAATTAGATGGACACCAGACCCAATGCCCAAGTAGACCCAGAGTCCAATTGTCAAGATCCAAGTCCACAGGCTCCGCGCGCGTGTAGCAATTTTGATTGTCAATCAATTAACTATAATTTGATAGCTGCATTGACATCTTACTAATATTATGTATATTAGTCTTTTCATTTTTCAATGTGGGATGATAATTAATTACATAACTAATTCTATCTCTAATTCAAGGTTTTAACCTTTGATTTGTTGACTCAAATTATCACTCACCATTAATTGATTTTTTGAGTATGAATATATTAAATTCATCTACTCTACTCTATGAGTAGAGCGCACTCGTATAAATTAATTTTCGAGAAAGTAATTTTAATATCTTCATTTTCTTGGTCAAATAATATCAATTAAATTATTCAATTTAATTAAAATTTAATATATCCAACACATTATCCAACACATTATGCAAAATTAATTTATAAATATAATATTATTAAAAAATAAATATACATAATAAAATTAATTTTATACTTACTAATAAGTTTTAGAAAATAGATTGTATTTTTTTAGAGAGGTCAAATTTGTATGATGGATAAGAAATCACTGACATTAGGAGCAAGAAACAAATAAAATATATTTGCAACATTAAACAACAAGGTTAAAGCCAAGAAAACGTTTACACTGTGAGGGTTGACTTCCTAAAAAGTATTAAAAAATAATAATAATTGAGAATGTCTATGTATTTAAAATAATCTTCAATTGCATTTTAAGAAAAAAAAGTTCAGTGTATGTTTTTGTGTATCAAATTATAGTATTTGTTGAAGTAATTAATTTTTTAATGAATCAAAATGTACTTAACTAACACTTAGCCATTTGTTATAAAATATAAGATATTATATTAGATATTAATAATTATATATGTTATTGGGTTTTGGTCTTATGGGCTTCTAGGGTTAGCTAGGATTACATTCCTATAAATACATGTATTCCTAATATATTGTATATATACAATTCTGCAGTATTATCATTATATCTCCTGGCTTGGTTGTCTCCAGTTGTAGTCCTTGTGACGAACTGTGTTTCGTCAAGTTTCCTTGAACATAGATGTTACTCATTTGAGCAATACAAGCAACATTATCTTCATAGATTACAATAGGAGTTATGTCATTTAAAGGGATACCGCAAGAATCGTAAATGTGTTTTACTAAAGATTTTAACCAAACACATTATCGTTCAGTTTCATACAGAGCTATAATCTCTTAATAATTTGAAGAGGTGATTACTATAGTTTGTTTAACAGATCTCCATGAGATGGTTGTACCACCACAAAGAACAACGTAATCAGTTTGATATTTGGTATTGTGTGGATCAGACATATAGCCAACATCTGAATAACCTACTAGTGTTTTATCTAGTTTTCTTGGATAGAATAAACCAAGATCTTGTGAACCTAGAAGATATCACAATATGTGTTTAACATAATTTCAATGCCTTCTTGTATGAGAGACACTGAATCATGCAAGTAAATTTAGTGCAAAAATGACATCCAGTCTAGTGCAGTTTGCAAGATAATGTAATGTGTCAATTGCATATAGTAAAGAACTTCTAGTCCTAATATCTCGCCAGTGTCTTTTTCAGTCTAAATAGGTCATTTATCACTTCAAATGAAATAGTTAAATGGATAAATAATTTGAAACAAAATTGAAAAGGACATTTATTATGAATTGTTAGACAGTACAAATTGAAGAGAAGGGAACTGAAAATAGTTAAATGGACAAATAATGTGAAACAAAATCTAAAAGGACATTTATCACAACATCATTTTCTTATGCTATTATTACAAGCAATCTTGCATGGAAATACATAATAAGCCTGATATCAAAGCACACCAACATATGCAGAAAAAAAACACAATTAAAGGCAGGCATGTTATTCATATTCAACTTAAGCTTATCATCAAGCATTACTTAGACCTCAGCGCCCCGTGTCCATCAACTTTCTCGAAATTCCTGTGCCACTTCTGGATGAATCCATCAGCTTCAACGTCAATCGTTTCCCAGTCCTATCAGCCTCAAAACTCTTCTCAGAATAGTGAAGTTTGTTCTGCACCTCAGGGGGAGGCTGGTAATAATTCATATGGAAAATCTTCATGTGATGATAGTCGTGCTTCTCTGCGGCAAGAGCTATGTTCAAACCAGAAGATAAAGTTAGAACTGTTGATTGAGGTAAGGATCGTCATTTGATTTTCCTGTGCCTCCCAAGTAACCAGAAACAGTACCATGCACCAAGATTGGTAACAACATCGGTCAACCAAGAAGTGCTACGAGTCAGTATACCCACCACATGCACCTGGTGTTTCAACTTCATCTGAGTTCTCCAGCATTTCTTCCCATATATCTTTTGGTCATGTAACCTTGACAGTTGGTCCACAACTTACAAGAGGGTTTTGGTCGACATTAAGCTTACTCAAGTTCATGAGTCGGCCAAAGGTGTTAGGCAATGCATGAAGCTGCTGGTTGATGCTCAGATTGAGCTCTTAATTTGAGGTCAGAAATTGAATCGGGCAATTCACTGAAGTTGCTACTGAGATTCATGATCTCAAGATTTGTTAATTTTCCAGGCCTGCAGAAAGCTCATTGAAATGCGCATCCAATAGATGTTGGAAGAAATTGAAAGTCGACGTTCAAGATTGTTCAAACTCGATGTTTGTTGGTAGGTAAGTGGGTTTGTTGTAACTTGCGCCCAACACCCTTAAAGAACTGGCAGTGGTATGAAAACTCAGTAGCATGTCATGGAGAATAATTAGTATGAGTTACCTGCAATGGGAGGTAATTAAGCTTGTTTCCAGAGACATTCAAGATATTTAACTTAAACAACAGGTCAATTGAATCGGGCAATGACACCAATATATTTCCTGAAAGATTGAGCTCCTCAAGATTTTCTAGTCCAGCACTTGAATCAGAAATTACCTGTTTTGCGGAATGTTAATATCTGAATCTGGATGCCATTTAAACTTGTAAAGTCATTAACCTTACCTTAAGAGAGAAAAAGTGAACAACTGACACTCATTAAAAATCTAATGTTAAAAGAATTGTCCTCCTCAGGGTTCAACGAGCTCACATTTATAGTCAGCATCTCCATCAAATAATAGAAACAAAATCGAGAGAACTATAACTATCCATAACCATTGCAATCTAAGTAGATGATTATTCAAAGAAAAATTCTTAGAAATTAATGGGCAATAATGCTTACTCTATTTTATCAACACCCAATCATGTTATTGATGCTACCCTCCACACAATCCACGGAACAAATTCTTAATAACACACAACACTATCATCTAGCTAGCTAGTTTTCAACATTAAAAGTAAAATCTCCTTGTTGATAGAATTTACTAACGATGTTTGTTTATGTGGCTATAATAACATTTAATTCTACCAAACAATAATCTAAGAATTTGTGTTCTTGGATATAGTATAGAGAGAGGAAAATGGAGAGTTTAGAGAGAGAAAGTGAAATGTGTATTATGATTGAATTGAATTGAATTGTGTAATAGTACAAGAGAGGTCTTATTTATAGGTGTGCAAGTGTGAGGTGACACCTTACGAGCCTATTTGGCTTCCGGTGTTGACGAGGGTTCCTGACCCTCCCCTCACAATGCTCCCCTTACAAAGCCTCGTCCTACTACATTTACATGCCCTATTTAAACACTTGCGGCCCTGAACCTTCGCATCGGGCGAGCTACCTAGGCGAGCTCTTCTGCCTTGTGCAGTTTTTGAAGGTGATGTAGTGGCGGAGCTCGGCATGACCTCCTCGGATAGGGGCGAGCTCCCTCTTGGGAGGGGAAGCTCGCCCGTTATCTCCTCATCTTTGGCACCCCTGGTCGCTGACCTCGGGCGATTGGGAGCTCGGCGAGGTCCGTACCTCCCTCGCCGAGCTCTCTTGTGTTGGCCTTGGCTCGAACCAGTGGCCTAGCTCTCGCTCACCTTGGCGACCTCCGTAGCCTTGAGATAATCTTTGAGATTATCTCTCGGTAGTTCGCCTTGTCAACATTTGCCCCCCAGCTCGCGCACATCATGATTTATCTAATGTGTGGGCGAGCTGATTTGTCTCCGTGGACGAGGACTCAAGCCTTGGCGAACTATATTTGGGCAGGTGCCGAGCTAGTGGGCGAGCTCCGTCGTGGCGGTTGCTCGGTGGACGTGGTGCGGGAATCGAGGCATCTTGCACGTCTTTTTAGGCATTGTTTCCCGCGCCCATCATGTCCATCTTTCAAACTTTTTGCAAAAAAGTCCCTGCACTCCTCGGATATTACACCTCGCCCCGACGCCTATAAATATGGGGAGGTGAGTTCATTTCTCACTTTCACATTTTCGATTCTCCTGAGCTTTCTTCCGGTGATCGTTTTATTGCATCCGACGGGTTTTTGAAGGCTCCTTAAGGTAGAATCCGAATTTCTTTCATCTTTTCTCTTCTTTTGCAGATCGTTTTATTGCATCCGGTGACTTTTCACACTCCCGACTGTTCTTATACCGTAACTCCGGCGACTGGAATATTTGGACTGTTTTGGAATCACTCGAACCTCGCCTAAACTATGTCGAATCAATGCTCAAGCCGGACTATGTCGAACCGCAACCCCAAAAAATGCCCCATAACTGGAAACGAATCGTTGCCTCTCATCACTCCCATACTGATCGGCTCTAGCTCCGAGGCGACGTCCATAGCTCGCCCAGGCCCGGGCGAGCTCCCTGGGAGGGTCCGATCGGATCCGGGGGAGAAGGCCACCTCCTCCGAGCAAGGTGAAGAGTCCTACCTCCACTAGCTCTGGCGAGGTCACGAGCTGACCTTCAACGAGGCCCCAGTGGAAGATGAAGAGGTCGCCGGGACCTCGGCGGGAGTTACCGGAGTCGATGAGGAGGTCGCCGAGTCGGACGAATCTGGCGATGACCTTGATGACATAACCTTCGAGTATCTTCGCTCTATTGGTTTCCCAGAACCTCAACTGCTCGAGCATCAGGTCACCGACGAGGTCATCCACCCCTTCGACTGCGAGGAGTATATCGCGACGTAAGCGGTGAGCTTTCCTTGTCCGGATCGAGCTCACACGGACCCAGAAGAGGTCGCCGAATCTGATTACAAAGCCGGTGAGGTCGTGAGTATTATCAACGAATACTATCTTCCCAACATACGCAGGAAGTTCCGTATCCCGCTCGACATCTTCATGTATGCCCCAGAAGAGAACGAGCGGGTCGATTCACCTCCTCCCGGACTGACTGCCATGAACATACACACCCTGGAGGCCGGGCTCACACTGCCTCTGCACCCAATTATCGGCCAGTTCCTCCTCGACAATAACTTGGCAATCACCCAGCTGATGCCGAATGCGTGGAGCAACCTCCTCGCAGCCCTGTCCGTCTTTGGGTTGGAGGGTTATGAGAATCGGGTGACTTCAGCGGACCTGGGTGAGCTCTTCGTCGTAACCCGCCAAGTAAAGGACGGCAAAGGGTACTACTACCTGAAAGCTCGCCCGGGAGAGAAGTTTATTGGGATTTTGCCGAATAAAGTCCATGATTGGAAGGAGCAATTCTTCTTCATATGTGGAGATTGACGAGCTTCTGACACGTACTCTGGGCGAGGTGGACATATTCTCACCCCCGAGGAATACGGGGAAGCCAGCAGTAGGTCGTCCATTTCGGTGTGTGTGGGTTGGATTAGATTTACTAATCTAATTCTCTTTCTTTTTACAGCTTTGAAACGTCACAAATCCAGCCGAGGTAAGCCTGAGATATCGACTAAGTTCGACCTAGTGCTGGCCATTTGCTGCTTGAGGATTGAGAAGGACAGGGAGGTCGCCCATCTAAGCAGGCATCACTGTCTCAGACTCACCGGGCTTCACACTTTGCCTCATCACCTCGCCTTTCACGGTCCCGAGCTTCCAGGTCCTCCATCTTATAGGAGCTCGCCCTCTTGGTGTGTAGCTCGCTCAGATGCTGACCTCGCTTATTTGAATTTTTGATGGTGGTAGCTGGGTCGCCTTCCCGATTGCCGAAGTTCCCGAGGCTTATCATATATTAACTCGCCGGCTTGCGATGGCTCCACCTCGCCCGAACCATCTGGCCCTGCCCTCGACGCTTGCCCTTGAGGCGAGCAAGAAAGCTGAGCTCGCCGTGAAGAAGGGCGATGTCGGGGGCTCTGGGGCCCAAAAGAGAGTGAGCAAGGCCCCAACTAAAACTCATGCGCCTACCAAGGCAACACAGGTCGCCAGGACCCACCGTGGTGGCAGGCGAGGCTCTTCGACCCTTGAGCGAGCTCCTCACCCCACGAAGAGGGTCTCTGATCGAGGCGATGAGGGCCAAGCTCGCAAGAGAGTTCGCTCTTCCACTCACGACGAGAGATCCGAGCCAGCCGAGCGAGCTGACGCAAGGTCGGCCCAAGGTGGCTCGGCCCACTCGACTGCCCCCTAGCCATTGAGCCTATCCAGAGGTCGCCACCTACTTCGTCGCCCTTCAGGGTCCAAATGGTGGATGACACCCTCCTCGGTTGGGATCCCGAGCGAGTCCAGTAAGTAGCTCGCCCCCTCAGTCTTGTGCCTTAAACATTTTTCGCATGTTTCACTAATCCTAAGTTTCATGACCTCGCAGCTACACCTCCATCGCCTATCCTCGCAGGCACGAGGCCCTGCATTCGTACGAGCAATCTCACTCCCTGACGTCTATGAGGAGCCTTCCTCCCGGCCTTCCCCGAAATACAGTGAGCGAGGTCCCTCGATACTGGTCGAATCCTCAAATGGTGACCGTGAGGAGCAAACTCTAATCGAGAATGCGAGGCTCTATATGCATTATACCTGCGGGCTCCTCCTGGCTAACCAGAAGGTGATTGACCTGGCTACCGAGCAGGAAGCAACTCGCCAAGAGAGGAATGAAAACCTGATCAAGATGGCGGAGTCTGTGGACAAGGCCAAGAAGCTGGCGAAGCTCGCCGAGGAGAAAGCTGCCGTGTCTCTAGCCGCCGAGCAGAAAGCCCTTGAGCAGCTGGGCGAACTCCATAGAAAACTTACCGCGGTCCAGCGTAACGCTGATGCGGTGGTCAAGACGAAGGAGGACGAGTTCATCCAGAAGCTCGCTGACAAAGATGGCGAGCTCGCCTAGGTCCGAAGGGAGCTTGATTTGGAGAGGGGCATGTCCAAGACGGCTGACGAGGAGTGCACGAAGCTCTGGGAGGAGCTCTCGGTTAAGATAAATGAGGTCGCCGAGCTCCGCAACAATGCCTCCTCCACCTCGGCGGACCTGACCGCTGTAAGGACTGAGGCCTCTGACAAAGGATTCGTCCAATGTTATGCCGAGGTCCTAAGGGCCATCTGGTGGGCTCGGGCCCACAAAAGTGACGAGGTCGCCGCCGTGGTGGGTGACTTCAAAGACTGTTTGGAGCGGGCTCCCTTCCCTGATGAGACCGAGCTCGACATAGACGACCTCCCGGAGCTCGGCATTTCTCTAGATTTTGTATCGGTGCGCTACAAGGTGATCAACACTATCCCGGTCCCGGAGCTGAACCTCGCTGAGGAGGAGGTCGCCAATGAGGAAGGGCGAACTCCCCCACTTTGGCCCAACTCCAGGAGGCGTGTGGGGATGCGATGTTGAACCTTGGCGAGTTCGACACCAGTGGCTGCACTGGCAGCATTACAATCATGCCGAGGTTGTCCCCCCAGGATCACCAGACTGCTGGTGGCGAGGTCGCCCCCGAGGTCGCCAACCCAGAGGCCCCCGCCGAGGTCCCTGCTCTAGAGACTTGAGCCTCTTCAGTGCTTTCTTAGCTTAGCCTTTTGTTTTTAGCTTTTTGTCTTCGCTTATATTTCTACGCTTACGTTATAATTTCAATTAGCTCGTTTATGTATTTTTTTTTGGGTACTTGACTGTTCGTCTTACTCCACTTTTGGGAAGTGAATCGTTCGTTTTACGTCACTTAAGACTACGAATTGTACCTCTGTTTTAATAGTACGTGTTCTTCATCTTACGCCACTTAGGGCTGCGAATTGATCGTCTTAAACCACTTAGGGTAGCGAGTTGTACTTTGTTTAATTCACATCGGGCAGTTGGGTTTCATGAACCTCGCCTCGGACATTTTGACGTCTTTTGTGAATTTTTCTATCTTAAGGCAGCTGGTGCTTGGTGACCCTTTAGGGAGGGCACCTTCGCGACCTTGGGCACTTTGGCCTTTGCCTACGAGCATTTTAATTATAACATTTGGGACCTTGGTCCTTGTGCATTGCGAAGCTTTGGGTATTTTGCGAGCTATAATGGGCGAACTCCTTCGATCAGTGGGCGACCTGCAATAACTCGCATAGTTGGCGAGCTACGGAGGTTCGAACAGTTGGCAAATTTTTCTGATTTCACCAAAATTTTCTAACTTCTCATAGCAACGTAATTTACATCAGTTGCTATCAACACTTTTGACGCGAACCTTCGGCTAGTCTATTACAAAATCTTGATCTATTGATAAAACTTTTTTAGATGTGCCGCACTCTAGGTATATGGCGAGGCTTTACCTTCTGCGTCTTCGAGGTCATAAGTGCCTTTTGCCCAGGCTGTAGTAACCCGGAACGGCCCTTCCCAGTTTGACCCGAATACACCCGGTGGGGCCATCAACTTCTTTTTCAGCACTAGGTCCCCAACTTTGAAACTTCGGTCGCGGACCTGGGAGTTGTAGTATTTTTCTACTCTACGCTTGTAGGTGACATTTTTCATTTTCGACGAAGCTCTGGTTTCTTCGATCAGATCTTTTTCGATTGCCAAGGCTTCATCGTTCTTTTCTTCGTCAAATCCTACCACCTTCCAAGTCTTGTTCTGGATTTTGACCGGTACTACCGCTTCGGTCCCGAAGGCCAAGGCAAACGGGGTTTCTCTGGTGCTGGCCCGGTATGATGTCCTGTAAGACCACAGGACCTCCGGAAGTTCGTCTGCCCAACTCCCTTTCTTGTCTTCGAGGCGGATCTTCAATAAATGTTTGAGAATTTTGTTGACCGCCTCGACTTGGACGTTTGACTGCGGATGGTATGGAGTTGAGTAGTGTCTGCAGAAGTCTCTCAACTTTTGGCCGTCGAACTGCCTTTTGTTGTCCGTGATGATCGATTGCGGAAGTCTGAATCGGCAAACCAGGTTTTTCCATATGAAGCTGATCATTCTTTCTTGCGTTATCGTTGTTAGAGTTTCGGCTTCAGCCCACTTAGTGTAATAGTCTACTGCTACAACAACAAACTTCACACCGCCTCTGCCAGGTGGAAATGGGCCGATCAAGTCGATACCCCATTTTGCAAAAGGCCATGGACTGAAGACCGACTTCAGTTGGTTGGCTGGGGAGTGGATATTAGGTGCGAAGAGTTGACACTTTCGGCACTTCCTTGCGAAGCTAATGGCATCCTTGCATAGAGTGGGCCAGTAGTACCCTTGTCTGATTGTCTTGTATGCCAAGGCTTGCCCCCCAGCATGACTTCCGCAAATCCCTTCGTGAATTTCTTCTAACAACTCGAACCCTTGTTTCTTGGATAAACATTTGAGTAGGGGTAGAGAGAATGCACGTTTGTAGAGTTGGCCATCCACCAACGTATATCTAGTTGCCTGCTTCACTAGCCGGCTAGCTTCCCAAGCGTCTTCTGGGATGGTTCCGTCACTCAAGTATTTTCGGATCGGAATGTACCAATCTTTACCATCTTCCTGCTCCTGCCCCCCACTCGAGGTGTGATTTACTTTGTAATCAGATGTCGAGGGGTTTTTTAGATTGGTGATGACAACCTCCGTCAAGTCGGCTTCACCGTTGCTGGTAGCTAGCCGGGCTAGTGCGTCTGCTTGTGTGTTTTCAAGCCTCGGTATCTGATTGATGTAAACCTGCATAAACATCGAGATTAGATGTGCCGCTATCTTCTGGTAGGTCATCATCTGCTGATCTTTTGCCTTATACTCCCCCCGGACTTGGGATATTATTAGCTGAGAATCTCCGAAATTTAAAGATTGGTTGCCCCCACAGCTAATGATAACCTGATTCCGGCTATCAAAGCCTCGTACTCCGCCTCGTTGTTGGTTGCTCTAAAGTCGAACCGAATTGCGGAGGTGAAGACTTGTCTATCTGGGCTAATCAGAACTACCCCGGCTCTTGCTGCTGTGCTAGTTGATGATCCGTCTACGTAGAGGTGCCACGGAGCTATACGCCCCCTCGTTGGATCTTGCAGGAAAGTTAGCTCGACAATGAAGTCGGCTAGTGCTTGTCCCTTGATCGCTGTTCGGGGTGCGTAGGTTATACCGTATTGGCTAACTTCTAGTGGCCATTTCAACAAGTGTCCCGCAGTGTCTGGCCGTTGTAGTATTTGCCTTAGTGGAAACGTTGTCAGCACTTCCACTTGGTGGTCGAAGAAGTAGGGTCTTAATTTTCTAACACTCATCACCAGTGCATAGGCTAGCTTCTCTGTTGTGGTGTACCGCAACTCAGCTTCGTGTAAGACTTGGCTTACGTAGTACACTGGTAGGTGTGTTTTCGCCTCTTCTCGAACCAAGACGAAGCTGATCGCAACTTCCGACGCGGCCAGGTACAGGTACAATTTTTTGCCAGATATGGGCTTTGATAGGACCTGCGTGTCTGCCAGGTATGCCTTGATGTCTTTGAAAGCTCGTTGGCATTCGCTGGTCCACATGAAATGGTTCTTGAGGTGGAGCTTGTTGGCCTTGAATGCCTCGAAGAATGGACGATTTCGATCACCGGACCTGGAGATGAACCTGTTCAGGGCCGCCATGCACCCGGTCAGCCTTTGGATCTTCTGCAATGAATCGGGCGTGCTCATCTCGATTATGCATTGGACCTGCGTTGGGTTGACCTCTATTCCACGTTGGCTCACCAGGTGTCCCAGGAACTTTCCCGAATGTACGCCAAAGCTGGTTTTCATGGGGTTCAGTTTCATGTTGTAGTGGCGTAGTATGTCGAAGGTCTGTTTTAGGTGGTCAAGGTGATCCTCCTTTCTCAAACTCTTGACAACTATGTCATCCACGTACACCTCCATGAATTCACCAATGTGTTGGTCGAACATTTTATTCACCAACCTTTGGTAGGTTGCCCCGGTGTTGATGAGTCCGAACGACATCCTTTCCCAACAATACATATTCTTGTTGGTGTAGAACGCCGTATGTTCCTGATCATCTGGGTGTAATGCTATCTGGTGATAGCCTGCAAAAGCGTCCATGAATGTCATCATCTCATGGCCGGCGGTGCTATCCACAAGCTGATCAATGTGGGGTAGTGGGAAGTTGTCCTTCGGGCACGCCTTGTTCAGGTCCATGAAGTCGATACATAGTCTCCACGTCCTGTTGTGTTTCTTCACCAGGATAGGGTTCGCGACCCACTGTGGACATAAGGCTTCCTTGATCAGCTTGTTGTCTAACAGTTTTCCCACCTCGACGGTCAGGGCCGCGTACTTGTTTGGTCCATACTTCCTTCATTTCTGACGGATAGGTCTCCTCGTCGGGTAAGTCGATGACATGCATGTTCCAATGGGATTCCCGTTATGTCTTCATGGGACCAGGCAAATACGTCCAAGTTGGACATCAAGAACAGCTCCATCCTCGACCGGTACGGTTCAGGTAACTCGGAAACTATGAAAAGTTCTAAGTCCCTTTCCGGGTCCACCGGGAGCGCTGTTAGTTCTTCCATGGGGGTAACTTTTCTTTTTTAATTTTTCCACCTCGGGTCGCTGATGAACTCGTCCCACTACTCTTGTGACATTTGCACAGGTTCATAACCTAGGTGTTGTTCGAGGTCATCAGTCCTGCTTTCGATCTGGAGAGGTTCGTCAACCGTCAGGATTTCTGGTGGTTCCCTGATTTGCGGAGGTCCTGTGACTTGGGGAGTTGGGTTAACATCCATCTGCGCTGGTTCTTGATCTCCCGCAGGTCCTCCGCCTTGGACCCCCTTGTCCACCTCCATGGGTGCAAGCCGTGGGCTCTGCTCAGGTCCCTGCACTTGGTTATTTTGGACCTCCTCCACTTCTTCCGTTGGTGCCGGTTGTGCCTCTTGCACAGGTCCGAGGACTTGGTCGATTTCCATCATTGATTCCAGCGAGTCACCTACCTCCATCAATTCAGTTTCTGTTGAGATGATGTCTAGGATGTTTGGCTCATCCGCCCGAATTTGTATTTCTTCCTCAAGGACCTGGACCTGCGTCACAGCTTTCCTGGCTCGGCCATCTTTGATTTGGAGTAAACACTCTCGGGCCTTTTTCTGGTCGCCTTTGATGGTTCCGGCACCTTTCGGAGTTGGGAATTTTAGACAGTAGTAGTAGGTCGAACACGCCACTTTGAATTCATTAATAAACGGGCGGTCAAGGAACCCGTTGTAGGAGGACTGCTGGTCGACAACTAGGAAATCTACTAACCTAGTCAACCTCCGCTCCGGGTCCTCGGCAGATACAAGTTGGACGCTCACCCTAATACTACCTAGGGGGACGGTTACAGCTTCTCCGAACCCCACTATCCTAGCATTGCTAGGTTCTAAATACGACTCAAAATCACCTAAGACATCTAAGGTGGATTTGAAGAGAATGTTGGTGAAAGCGTCGGTGTCCACAAGTAGCCTGTGAACTCGGACGTTCATAATGTTGGCGGTTATTACCAACGAGTCGTTGTGGGGCATCAGTACCCCTTCCAGGTCCGCCGAGGAGAATGTCAGCTCATTAGTGAGTTGCGCGACGGGCCTGGAGCTGGAGCTGCCTTCCTGGACTTGGTTTATGGCCCAGATTTCGGCCTTCCTCTTTCTTCTGGAAATGGAGGATCCCCCATCTTGGAGACCTCCGGCAGCTCCGATTTCTTCTTCGAGAACCAAGAGCTCTCGAGTGGGCTCCAGGTTTTGTTGAGGTTGGGGAGGTGCCCTCCGCCTATTTTGAGGACCTCGTTGGACCGCGTCCTCTTCCTTGTCGTCGGAGACCTCCCTCTTCTCGAACCTGGGCCTTTTAGCTGCGGCCTTCTTCACGAACTCGACCAGCTTCCCATCCTCGTAAAATTTCCACAGTTGTTTGAGGAGGTCTCAGCATTCGCTGGTGAAGTGGCCGATCGATTGGTGGTAGGCACAGTACTTGTTGGGGTTGAACTTTGTGGGGTCCTAGCGAATCCTTCTCGGCTCTTCCAACAAGGCCTTGTCCTTGACCGTCGTAAAGACATGGTCGACGGAGATGGTGAGGACTTGGTTGAGGTTTTCTTTGAACTCGTCTTCGTCGCCGAAGGCTTTCAAGTTCCGGGGGGCCTTGTATGTGCCCCCGGACTTCTTCCCGTAGGACTTCTTCTCCTCTGGGGCACCAACCTCTTTTAGTAGTGCCTCCTACATAGCCACGAACACCCCCGCCTTGTGGCGAAATTCGGTGTAAGTGTTAGGACATGTGAGGTACATCTCCATCCAGAGGTCGGTGCCTTTTCTGAGACCGGCCATCACTGCGACGACCTTGGTGTCCTCGCTCACCGGCTCGCCTTCCAGCAGTATCACCTCTCCAGGTACTGCTGGTCGGTCTCATTTTCGCCTTGGTGGATATTGGTGAGTCGGTGTTTCTGGGTAAGGTAGGATCCGAACCAGGAGAAGTGGGCCAGGAACTCCCGCGAGAGTTGGCCAAATGAGTGGATTAAACCCGGGACGAGTGATGAGAACCACCGGTGAGCTCGGTCCCCTAGGGTCAGCGGGAAGTTCCGGCACTGAGTGGAGTCGGTGGCGCCCACCGAAATCATGAAGTCTGCGTACTTGGCCAGGTGGACTTTCGGGTCTGATTCGCCCTCGTACGCGGCCATCGCCAGGAACTGGATCTTCTTCTGGACCGGTGCTCGGAGGATGGTGGGTGCCAGCGGAGATGTGGGGAGAGTGGTGGCGTCAGGTTCATCAGATTTGGCTGCTACTTGCGCTTGTAGCATTTCGACGGCCTTTTTCAACGAGGCCAGTTCATCGTCGTGAGCCACCAACGGCGGAGGTTTCTCGAAGGTCGTGCGCCTCGTGGACGCACGCCCCCGAGGTGCCTCACTCTGGGGTGACCCCTCCGTGACGAGTCAGAATTGGCGCCCGCCATGTGGGCCCAACCTGTCGGTCGCAGGCCTTCTCAACCGGTCGTGAGCGGACCTTCGGGGCTGTAGGTCCGAATCTCCCCCATGAGATGTGACCGGGACATCTGTCCGTTCATTCACCCCGCACCTGGGCCCCAGTCTGCCATGGAGGACCTCCCTCCTTTGTGATTGGTGCGTGGCGGAGGCTTCGGTGTAGGCCGAAGCTCGCCCGGTATGTGGGGCGGGCTCCTCCACCACCTTGGCCTTCCCCGCTCTCTCCCGGTGCTGGCGAGCTTGGGCCGAGCTTGCCTCCTGCTCGGTGGGGAGGTTGCTATACTCCCCCGGGTCTGGGTGCCCTGAGTGGGCCTCGTTTGCTCCCTGGCCTCGGTGGCTGGAGCTCGCTGAGGTACCAGGGCGAGCTCATCGAGCTGCCACTGTTGCAACCTCTGCAGGGTTGCAATTGTGCATTGGAGCTCGTCGGGGTTGTAGGCGAGGTCCCTCAGGGCGGGGTTCAGCTCCTCCTGAGTCACCGTAACTCGCGAAGGTCGAGAAGGATTATTTTTTGGAGCTCGACGCGAGGTCTCCCCCTCGACCTAGTCCTGGTTCCCCTCCTTCCACCTCCGGGTATTTGCGGAGGTCTGTTCCTTAGGCATTTTAGGGTTTTGCAGGGGGAAGCTCGCCGAAGGTCGCCGAGGTCGTGGTCTCCGGCCAGGATGATCTTTCGTGGGTTTTTGTCTAGCTTTATGCGTACCGGATTGTCCAAAATCTGGTTTATCCGAGTACACGTGTGCATTTGAAAACCTTTCTTACGGATCTGGAAATCCGGGTTTTTGCCCGGAATCTGGGTTTTTGTTCAAAGGGTGAAAATATATGTGTATCTTCAAGTGTTCTTGGGCTTTGCCAAGAACACCTTCAAATCTTCAAACAAACCCTAACTTTTGTTCTTGAATTTTTTTTATTTTTTCAGATTCGCACCCTTCCTCTAGCGCCAAATTGTTGATAGAATTTACTAACGATGTTTGTTTATGTGGCTATAATAACATTTAATTCTACCAAACAATAATCTAAGAATTTGTGTTCTTGGATATAGTATAGAGAGAGGAAAATGGAGAGTTTAGAGAGAGAGTGAAATGTGTATTATGATTGAATTGAATTGAATTGAATTGTGTAATAGTACAAGAGAGGTCTTATTTATAGGTGTGCAAGTGTGAGGTGGCACCTTACGAGCCTATTTGGCTTCCGGTGTTGACGAGAGTTCCTGACCCTCGCTTTGATCCCTCACAATGCTCTCCTTACAAAGCCTCGTCCTACTACATTTACATGCCCTATTTAAACACTTGCGGCCCTGAACCTTCGCATCGGGCGAGCTCCGTCTCGGCCTCGGGCGAGCTACCTAGGCTAGCTCTTCTGCCTTGTGCGGTTTTTGAAGGTGATGTAGTGGCGGAGCTCGGCATAACCTCCTCGGATAGGGGCGAGCTCCCTCTTGGGAGGGGAAGCTCGCCCGTTATCTCCTCATCTTTGGCACCCCTGGTCGCTGACCTTGGCCGATTGAGAGCTCAGCGAGGTCCGTACCTCCCTCGCCGACCTCTCTTGTGTTGGCCTTTGGCTCGAACCAGTGGCCTAGCTCTCGCTCACCTTGGCGACCTCCGTAGCCTTGAGATAATCTTTGAGATTATCTCTCGGTAGTTCGCCTTGTCAACACTCCTATAATCAAAATCCATGGTTGTTGTATACACTATGTGCACCGTACACTTGAGTATAATTTTAAAAAAATTATATCATTTATCATTGAAAAGTCACATGTATTATTAGTGAAAAGTGTATTTTTAAAAATATATTTTTTAGTAATAATATGTGAGATTTTTTAGTAGTATTTTATATAATTTTATAAAAGTACTCTTGAGTTGTATGATATACTTAATATACAAGAGACTTATTCTAACCAAAAAAAAGAAAAAAGAGAAAAATATTAATTTAAATAACGCAAATTCTAGCATTCACCCTAGTGCATAGGATGCACCATGATTTTAGTTTAATTTTAAATTTAATTTGATTTTTTCAGAAACACACACTACATGCCGCACTGTGTGTTTTTTGGTATATCAAGTTGTTCTTGGGGTATTGTAAAGATTTGTTTTTTGGGTATTAAGAGGTTGTTCTTGAGTTATAACTAAATTGTTCTTTGAGTATTAATAATTGTTCTTCGGGTATTAATATATTCACTGTGTTGTTTTCTTCTTTTCGTTTGTCAATAAAGGTGCTAGTTTGCATCTGCATTTCAAGCTTTTAATATGGATGATATGTGCCTCTGCTTCTCTTATGTGAGAAGATTGAATGAGACTGCGAGTCATGACCCTTGATCGCATATTTAGCAGTTCGCCTCATGCCTCAGGCTCGTAATGTGCTCTGACCCTGTGGGTGTAACTTTATATTTTGGACAAAATATTAGCTACTCTGATTTGTATCATTTTACGTAAAATAAAAACATATGTTTTTTTTTATATAATGATGTTGAAAATCAACAAGAATGCATAAAAAATAAACTAATCAAAACATAAAATTCCCTCAAATTTAAGTAATACCTGAAAAACAATTTATAAATACCTAAAGAACAACTCACAATACCCCAAGAACAATTAACAATACCCAAAAAACAAAATCATTAAATTGTTCTTTACATATTATAAATTATTCTTTAGATATTATAAATTATTTTTTTGATATTATATATTGTTCTTTGAGTATTATAAATTATTCTTTTAGGACGTATTATAAATTATTTTTTGGGTTTATTCATTTATAAATTATTCATTATATTTTATAAATTATTCTTTGGGTATTATAAGATGTTCTTTGGGTATTATAAATTGTTTTTTGAGTATTACTTGCTTATTAATTATTCATTTATTAAATATTCATTTATAAATTGTTATTTGGATATTATAAATTATTATTTGAGTATTATATATTATTTCTTGAGTATTATAAATTATTCTTTGGGTATTAAAAATTATTATTTTGGTATTATTTATTTATTAATTATTCATTTTAAAATTGTTCTTTGGTTATAAATTATTATTTGAGTATTATATATTATTCTTTGGGTATTATAAGACGTTTTTCGGGTATTTATAAATTGTTCTTTGAGTATTACTTGTTTATTAATTATTCATTTATAAATTGTTCTTTGGATCTTATAAATTATTATTTGAGTATTATATATTATTTTTTGGGTATTTATAAATTGTTCTTTGAGTATTACTTGTTTATTATTTATTTATTTAATAATTATTCATTTATAAATTGTTCTTTGATTATTAGAAATTAATATTTGGGTATTATATATTGTTCTTTGAATATTATACATTATTCTTTAGGTATTATAATTTATTCTTTGGGTTTATTCATTTATCAATTATTTATTTATAAATTACTCCCTCCGTCCCGGAGCAATTTGCAAGGGGGAGGGGCACACAAATTAAGAAAAAAGTGGAATAAAGTAAAAAAAAGTAGTGTTTTGAGGGTTAATTTGGTAAAATTTTATGTAAAAAGTAAAGAAGTTAGTTGGATTGAGTGTAATGTGGGCCCAAAAAGTGAAAAAGTAGTGGCATTTTGTGTAAATATGTAGATATTGTGAGGGTGAAGTTTATAAAAGAGTTTCTATTTTTGGCCTTGCAAGTTCCTGTGGGACGTCTCGAAAAGGAAAACTTGCAAGTTCCTCTGGGACAGAGGGAATATTCATTGTGTATTATAAATTATTCTTTGGGTATTATAAGATGTTCTTTGGGTATTATAAGATATTCTTTGAGTATTATAAATTGTTCTTCGAGTATTACTCGTTTATTATTTATTTATTTATTAATTATTCATTTATAAATTGTTCTTTGATATTATAAATTATTATTTGGGTATTATATATTGTTCTTTGTGTATTATAAATTGTTCTTTGAGTATTACTCGTTTATTAATTATTTATTTATTAATCATTCATTTATAAAATATTCTTTGGATATTATAAATTATTCTTTAGGTATTATATATTCTTCTTTGAGTATTATAAATTATTTTTTAGGCATTGTAAATTATTTTTTGGGTTTATTCATTTATTAATTATTCATTTATAAATTAGTCATTGTATATTTATAAATTATTCTCTGTGTATTATAAATTATTCTTTGGGTATTATAAGATATTTTTTTGGGTATTATAAGATGTTCTTTGGGGTATAATTTGTACTTGTCCTTGAGATATTACTTAGATTTGTTCTTGGGGTATTACTCTATTGTTATTCGGATATTATAAAATAATTATTCAAAATGCAACATCAAAAGATTATAAATTACCTTTAAAAATGATATTTTTTCATAAATTTTTATGAAATAATTATACTATTCTCCTCATATTAATCCACATTTTTTACTTTTAATCTTTAAAATAGATACATATGTTTTTTTTATATAATGATGTAGAAAATCAACAAGAATGCTTAAACAATAAACTAATCAAAGCATAAAATTCCCTCAAATTTAAGTAATACCTGAAGAACAATTTACAAATACTCCAAGAACAATTAACAATACCCGAAGAACAAAATCATTAACATAATCATTAAATTGTTCTTTAAATTGTTCTTTAAATATTATAAATTGTTCTTTAGATATTAAAAATTATTCTTTGAATATTATATATTGTTCTTTGAGTATTACAAATTGTTCTTTTAGGACGTATTATAAATTATTCTTTGGGTATTATAAGAAGTTCTTTGGGTATTATAAGATGTTCTTTGGGCATTATAAATTGTTCTTTGAGTATTACTTGTTTATTATTTATTTATTTATTAATTATTCATTTATAAATTGTTCTTTGAACATTATAAGTTATGATTTGAGTATTTTATATTGTTTTTTTGGGCATTATACATTGTTCTTTGAGTATTACTTGTTTATTAATTATTTATTTAATAATTATTCATTTATAAATTGTTCTTTGGATATTATAAATTATTATTTGGGTATTATATATTGTTCTTTGAATATAGGTATTATAATTTATCCTTTGTGTTTATTCATTCATCAATTATTTATTTATAAATTATGCTTTGGATATTATAAGATATTCTTTGGGTATTATAAGATGTTATTTGGGTATTATAAGATGTTTTTTGAGATATTATTTACATTTGTCCTTGGAATATTGCTTAAATTTGTTTTTGGGGTATTACTCCATTGTTATTCGAGTATTATAAAATAATTATTCAAAATGCAACATCAAAAGATTATAAATTAACTTTAAAAATAAATTTTTTCATAAGTTTTTATGAAATAAATGTACTATTCTCTTCATATTAATCCACATTTTTACTTTTAATCTTTAAAATAGACACATATGCTTTTTTTTTTTTATATAATGATGTTGAAAATCAACAAGAATGCTTAAAAAATAAACTAATCAAAGCATAAAATTCCTCCAAATTTAAGTAATAGCTGAAGAACAATTTACAAATACCCCAAGAACAATTCACAATACCTCAAGAACAATTAACAATACCCGAAGAACAAAATCATTAAATTGTTCTTTAGATATTATAAATTCCTCTTTGGATATTATATATTGTTCTTTGAGTATTACAAATTGTTCTTTTTAGGACGTATTATAAATTATTCTTTGGGTTTATTAATTTATAAATTATTCATTGTGTTTTATAAATTATTCTTTATGTATTATAAATTATTCTTTGGGTTTATTTATTTATGAATTATTCATTTATAAATTATTCATTGTGTATTATAAATTAATCTTTGGGTATTATAAGATGTTCTTTGTGTATTTATAAATTGTTTTTGAGTATTATTCGTTTATTAATTATTTATTTATTAATTTTTCATTTATAAATTGTTCTTTGGATCTTATAAATGATTATTTGGGTATTATATATTGTTCTTTGCGTATTTATAAATTGTTCTTTGAGTATTACTTATTTATTATTTATTTATTTATGAATGATTCATTTATAAATTATTCTTTGGATATTATAAATTAATATTTGTGTATTATATATTATTTTTTAGTATTATAAATTATTCTTTAGGTATTTTAAATTATTTTTTGGGTTTATTTATTTATCAATTATTCATTTGTAAATTGTTAATTGAGTATTATAAATTATTATTTAGGTATTATAAATTATTTTTTGAGTATTATAAACTGGGATGTTTAGTTTTTCAATAGAATTTGTAATGAAAAGGATGATTATTATGATTGAGTAATGAGGAATAAAAATAAATAAATAAATAAATAAGTGGGGGTGTTTGTTACTTAAGAGGGACTGTTTGAGGATTACTGCATAGCATACGAGCAAACCCGGATGATGTGCTGGTTGTGGGCCCATTCAGCCAAACCAGCCCTGCAATCTGTCGGGCACCACTGTAAAGGAGGAGTGCGGTTGCGACTTGGAAGGGAGAAAATTGGATGGAAATTAGTAAAATTAATTTTTGAATTAAGGGTGCATAATAGACACACTCTTTAAATAAAAGTAAATAACTAAATAAAATAAGATCTTAAATGATGGTGTTCAATTTAACAAGACTTAACCTCTGGATATATAAAAGGATATATTTGTTCCAAAATTTCAAGCAAATCATAATTTGTGGTGTAATATCACTTAACAAATAGGCATATTGCATTAATGAGTAGGTCTCCTATGCAATATTATACCGTGCAATATGAGTCTAAAAAGGGAAAATTTGAAAAACTCGCGGGTCAATAAGGTCAAAGTAACAAAACTCACGGATCTTGAACGGGTCGGGTCGGATTTTGACAATTTTCAAATTTCAGGATTTTCGCTTCCAATTGGTGATACTGTATGAGTAAATTTATGTTACTATAAGGCCAAATGTGTGTTCCTATAAGAACAAGTGTTTTTTTTTTTTACATATATTCATTTATTTTTGTAGAAACAAACATTTTTAATACAATGTAAGATCAATATGTATGTTATTATAAGAAAAAATATTAGTTTTTCATATATATATTTATTGATTTTTATAGAAATTGTTATTTTTTAAGATGTAGTAACACATACTTTACCTTACAGTAACAAACAAAAAATAAATTAAGAAACACATATTTGTTCTTGTAAAAATACATATTATCCTTATAGTTACTTTAAAAGTAAAAAAAAATTAACTTTTTAAAATGTGGTAACACATATTTTGCCTTACAGTATCATTCATATGTTCATGTGATATACATTCTGGGACTGACAAGAATTTTTTTTGAAAATTTTATTGGATCTAATTTGACCCGCTAAGAATCCGCGAATTTTCATTTGAGTATATTGCACGAATCGAATATGGTGCAATATTGCATATTAGAGTTGTGTGCATTAAAAGGTCAGTAAAAGATAAAAAAAATTCATTTAAAATTGAGTTCTTACCTATCACACTATCACACAATTTCATATAAAGCATTAAAAACTTGAACCATACTGTGATTAACCCTAAAATTAATTGGGAGTATAGGTACATGCATACATACTCATTGATTATAGATTAATTTTTTTTATATATCAACTGCATCATGCAACTCAAATATATATTTTTAAAAATATATTATTTATTATTGAAAAATTGCATTTGTTATGATAAAAAAAATCGATAATAATACGTGCAACTTTTTAATAACATTTTATATAGCTTTTTAAAAATGCACTTGAGCTGTACGGTGCATTCAATGAATACAAAACTAAGAGTTGATTATAATTGCAATCACGTATTTGCCTAGTTAATGCAATATTTCCAATCTTAAAAGCAACATCACCTACAATCCAAACAAGAGGAAAAGAGGAAGATGCTATTTGAAAGATGGGCTTTTCTACTTTTAGGGAGAGAGATTTTGTCTTACTAACGTCATGAAATCAAAGAAATTTCGACAAATAATATTACATCTCACTGGGTGATATAGTTTCACCCAGAGCCAATTTTTTTGTTTTAATTAAAAATAGAAAATTACTGAAGTACCCCTTTTATAATTTTAAAATTTATAAAATATTTTCTTAATTAAAAAATTATAAAACACTTTCTAAACACATTTTATATAAAAAATGCCCAATATTTTTAAATCAAATTAAAATCAATTTCTTCCAACATACATCCACAAAAATCCTAATTCTCAAATCCACTTTCAATTTTACTCAATCCTCCGTATCATTTGTGAAAATGATGTGTTTGCACCTCGCCAACTCTATGCTTTATTTCCATGTATCATCTCCATGAAGCACAAAAGTTTTTTTTGCATATGAAACGAGTCTTGTTGGAGGTGGATTTGGGAAATAGGATTCCCGTGGGTGAATGAATGTTTTAAGAATTTGATTAATTTAAAAATATTAAGATATTATAATTTTTAATTAAAAAGATAACCGAAATATTAATTTAAAATTTTTAACCGAACCAAAATATTAATATTAAGATATTAATTTAATATTAATATTAATATTAAGATATTAATTTAAAATTTTTAACCGAACCAAAATATTAATTTAACCGAACCAAAAAGATAACCGAAATATTAATATTAAGATATTAATTTAAAATTTTTAACCGAACCAAAATTTTTAATCGAATTAACCGAACCAAATTAACTGAAATATTTCGGTTCGGTTCGGAAATTCGGGTTTTCGGTTTTTTGCCCACCCCTACCTAGAGCCCATTAGATGCTGACTAAGTCGTTTCCGATTAAGCATGTTTCTCCCTTTTTTTTTTTTTTTGCAAACCCTAAGTAATTATAATAAAATAAAATTAAAACAACTAAAATATTAATTTTCTTTTGATTTTTAAAGTATCACTTTATTAAATTTTGAGTTTTATGGCTGTTATCACTTATAATTTTAATACTGAAAGGTGGTACTATTAATTTTTTTCATTATTTTATCTACAATATATTAATAATTTATTAAGTTGTTAATTATATTTACCGTTTAAGTATTTCCGATTAGTCTCCGACTATCTCCGACTAGTCGCTCAAGTCGCTAGACCCTAGTGGTCCGACCGACTAGCGACTTTTAGAACATTGCTTGGAATTTACTTTGAACAATTAGTTATCTTTGTTCAAACTAGTTTGTTACTTGGAATTTACTTTGAACAATTAGCTATCTTTGTTCAAACTAGTTCGTTGCTTGGAATTTACTTTGAATAATTAGCTATCTTTTTTCAAACTAGTTTGTTGCTTGGAATTTACTTTGAACAATTAGTTATCTTTATTCAAACTAGTTTGTTGATTGGAATTTACTTTGAACAATTATCTATCTTTGCTTTAAACAATTAGTTATCTTTGTTCAAACTAGTTTGTTTATTGGAATTTACTTTGAACAATTACCTATCTTTGTGTTCATAGCCTAAACGTGAGATATTGCTAGGACTCACTTATCAGAGAGATCAAGTGTTCATAGCCTAAACATGAGATATTGTTAGCAATTTCACTAATCTAATTGGTCCCAGATAAATTCAGATGAGTGAGCACATCTACTTGCAAGAACTGTTGTTTGGCAAATGTATTGTGTGCAAGATTAAGGTGTTCGGCATGAGCAAAATCAGTTAAAAAGCCTCCACTCAACTCATTCTCAGAAAAATCCAAATACAGCAAATTAGACCAATCGAAGTTGGAGCTGAAGTTTACCTGCCTTGAATTTGGTTTCTTCTCAAATCAATCACCTTCAATGGGCCTTTAAAGACACCTAAAACAGAGCCCTTAAACACATTCCCTGAAAGATTGTGGGGTGGCTGCGTGCAGGTGCAGCCGTCAGCGCGTTGCTGCATGCAGACCGTAGGTGTGCGCCTTTGTAATTCGTGACTGATGCCGGCGTAGGTCGTAGGGGGACGCAGACCTCCACCGACGCGGGAGGCTCGCTCAAGCAACTTGTCTCGTGTTTTTTTTTGGTAGTAAACACATCTTAAAATAATATCAATTTTAATAATATATAAAAAGATATGTAAGCCCTCAAGACTTAACACACAAATATCAATGCAATATCCATCTCATATTTTTGAAAAGAGAATATTGTGAAAGTCGTGACTTCCTTCTTCGCAGAACCCAAAATATGCATTCACCCTCAATTTTAAAAGAACATCCGCTATGACATGGAGACTATTGTTGTTGCAACAGTTGTCCAGAACTTTGTTATAGAAAAAAAAAATTGTAATTTTTGTTCGGAAAACCAGATCTGAAATATTGCTTCATTTTGATCTTTTTTTCTAAAAAAATTATATATTTTCGAGAAAATCATTCGAACAACGCGTAAAATGGAACAAATTTTCGACAAACATTTTCAAAATGAGACAAAATTTTCGGAAAAAAAAAAATGAGAATTTCACATATTTTCACAAAACATAAAAAATTTAAAAAAGATAAGAAGAATTAGAGAAAAAGAATTAAAAATCAATGCATTTTGAAATCTGTTAGATACGACTGCCGGAGAAGAAGATGAATAAGTGTGAAGTGAGGGGTGGGGACATGAAGAAAAAAATAGGAGAGGATACAGTTGGGAATAGGGAGAATATGTAAGGAAGAAAAGGGGAGGAGGGGGAAGGAAAGAGGAGAAAATGGGAGAGATGAAAAGTGGATTCCATACTTACATGCGTGAGAAAAGGCATGCGTGAGAAAAGGAAATGAAAGGGAGAGAGAAAAAAAAAAGATGATTTACTTATGAATTTAAGAAATTTATTATATTTACAAATAGGTGTTGTACAGACAAAAAATATAATAATTTTTTTGAACCCATAATAAGCCACAAAAAAAAATGGTTGTGTTGTGGGTGCACAGTACACGGCTGCTGAAATTTGAGGGGTGTGGGAAAATTATGGTTTTTCTTTTTAAAGGTTAAAAATGTCATGAATCATGATAAAGTGGGTATATGTGCACTTATTTAATGTGTGCACTATTAAAAGATGTAGGTGGATTTAACCTGGGCCTTTAAAAAAAAGAAAAGAAAATTCTACCGGGCTCGGTCCGATCCGAGCCCGAGTAGTTTGACGGGCCTAACGGGCCGGGCCAAATAGACCCTATTCTTTTCGGGCCTATATTTTTTTGGGTATGTCCTGAAATAAATTATTACTGAAAATTATATAAAAATATTATATAATAATAATATTTTTAGTTCAATAATAATTTTTACTGAAAAGTATATAATAATATAAAAAATTATTATTATTATACAATTATAGTAATAAAAATATTATATAATAATAAATAAAATACAATATTAACAAATTAACTAATTACTATATTTTTATCATATATGTGTATATATATATATATATGTATGTGTGTGATTATTTATATTTTTTATTTAGATTACTTTAATGTATAGTGCAAATTAATGAATATTATAGTTTATAAAAGTATATTAAAATATTTAATTTGTAATGTTTGAAAATATATGTATTAAAATTTAATTAACACGAGAACATTACACACATCAAAATTAAGTCAAAATTTTAAATTTCTTACCAAATTATTTTATAAAAAAAATTAATTATAAACTTTAATTTTTATCAAACGGTTATCAAATTAGTGATTAATTATTAATAATTTTCATATCAACCCTCCTATACGAGGATAATATAGTTATGACTTATAAGGATAATGATAGATCCAATTTAAAATTATTAATTTTTTTATATCTATTTTATAAGGGTATTCAGGTTTTATACGAGTATAATTTTTTTTTCAAAATAGGTACAAGTAAAATAAAATTTTAGAAATAAAAAATAGGTATATTGAGGTATTTTTACTGATAAATGGGCAAGTGAATAAAATTGCTCAAATGAGTCAACCCGTCTTTTTCATGCAATAATTTGTCTTAATTATATTGGTGTGGTATTCATCTATAATTTTGGTAGCTACCTACACTACACATATAGGGAAGAAATAAAATTGAAATAAAGCCATCCCATATTTCCTCCCACATCTTGTCCCAATTAGAGCCATTCATATTGATAAGATATCAAACTTCCAAAATCTTGATCACCATCATCATGTGGCTCAAATTGTTTCAAGATAACAATCATGGCCCATGAACAAGCCATCCCTCGATTGAGCCAACAACAAAAAGTATGAAGAGAAATGAGGGGAGGCATGGGGATGAAGAACATGATAGAGAAATCCTCAAGGCTGTTGCACAAGCATGGCATGCACATTTCACCAATTCAAAGGACGTGACGGCCATCTCCGAATCCGAAGCCCACCGGCGGTTCTTCGACGGGAGGCCTACTCGATTCAAGCTCGAGGCGACGAATAAGAATCGAGCAAGGCCGCGTGATCAATGCAGCTGGGATTTTAGGCAGTCCCTTTGGGACTCTTATGAGATTGTTTCGGTGTCCAAGAAGCTGGAGACGGGTCTCCTGACGGATGACCCGTTTTCGTGCTCTGCGCTGAACGGGTCGAGGAGGCGGCGGGGGGAGAGTAGCCGTAGCTTGAGAAGCTTGTTCAAGATGTCTTCAAGAAGATTCAGTGAAGATGATGAGTAACAAGACTAGTTATAGTAGTCATTCTTTTTAGAAGGTTTAATTGTGCTCTCTCCAGCTATATACAATGACCGATGTTTTACAATTTGTTGCTGAAAAGAGAAAAAGGTTATAAAGCACCAAATAATTGAATCAAATTTCTGCCATAAAACATGAGTTATTGTGAATTGGAGGGAGTATATTTTATAAGAAATAATGTATTGTCAATCACATATTCTTTCATACTCACACTGTCTCCAAATCGATTTTCCTCAAATCTATTTTTATTCTTTTTTTTAAAATATTATTTTGTTAATCTCAATGTATTTTTATTTTATATATATATTTTAAATCTAGTATATTTCAAAGACTCAATAAGCACTGAATAAGTTGATTTTTGAGGCGCAAATGCGTAGGCATATGCTGCAGAATGTGTTGTGAGTTTCTCTCAGGGAAGTGAAAATAGTTAAATGGACACATAATTTGAAACAAAATTTAAAAGGACATTTATTCTGAAACAGAAGGAATATTACACATCATTTTCTTATGCTATTATTACAAGCAATCTTGCATGGAAATACATAATAAGCCTGATATCAAAGCACGCCAACATATGCAGAAAACAAACACAATTAAAGACAGGCATATTATTCATGTTCAACTTAAGCTTATCATCAAGCATTACTTAGACCTCAGCACCCCTGTCCATCAACTTTCTAACTCAGTTGGCCTTAAAGGTACTGCTCGACTCGAAATTCCTGTGCCGCTTCTGGATGAATCCATCAGCTTCAACGTCAATTGTTTTCTCTTCATACACTTGATGTTTTCCAGTCCTATCAGCCTCAAAACTCTTCTCAGAATAGTAGAGTTTGTTCTGCACCTCAGGGGCAGGCTGGTAATAATTCATATGGAAAATCTTCATGTGATGATCGTCGTGCTTCTCTGGGTAGGCCGACTTGTGGACAGGGATGTCGGAATAATCTTCATTCACAGTAGGCATCCGTTGCAGCCTATTAGTACGCTCGAGGTACTCATCAATGGAGGAAATAGGGTCCCCTCCATAATAGTTCCTCTCTTGGTACTCATAGATTCTGCTCATTGTTAACCACACTTAGCTACCTACCTCTATTGCTCTACGGAATAACTAGAGATCAAGATTTATAGGCCAACGCGTTGTCAAGATATTCCCTCGACGATATTGCGTTGGTCTCTCATGAATCCGATGCTCGTCTTTAAGTCGGTCTCAAAAATATGCTTTTGCATCAATAATTCATCTTAAGGATGCAAGTAAATGATGATGAAAGCATCTTTGCTGATATCTGTGTCCAAATAGAAATCTTGCTTTCTGATTGCTTGATTCTTTTGGAGAACAGAATCGTTTTCCAATATCTCTGAGAGATTCTGATAAACACAATCTTTTCAAAACATACAGAGAGTTGCAATTCTTTTTTTAGATTGGCTCGTAAATGGATGAACTATTCACGTTTTTTCATTGGATGGTACTTATTTGTAATATTCCTTCTACCTTTGATTCAATACTACATAAAAATACCAATCTCAACAAAGTAATAGGTGGTATTTGCAAACACTAGAGAAATAAAGTGGAATCACTTCTTTTCAAAATCTAACATTCATGGACTCTGAAAAAATATACTACTCCGTCCATCCCAACACTATGGATTTCATTCACAGAAGCCTTAAATAGAGTTTGTAAACGCACCTTTAACATAGCAAAGGATACAATAGACAACAGAAAGAGATTATATACCTCGAGGCAAACGGAGTATAAGGAAGCATAAATTAACCCCCAAGCAAACGTGCACTTATAACATGGAAATAACACGTACTAAGAAATAAAACTAACATATACGATAATACAAAGACTGAATAAAAGAAATCCAATTGCAGGTCCATAATCTGCCATTTATTAAAGTAGAGAGTAAATGTGTAAGCAGTAGTAGTGAGATTAGCTTGCGTAGCAAAAACCCCACATGTTGGGGATGGTAACAGAAGCATAAAACAACCACAGCAACTACTAAGTGATAAGCAAGTGTATAGAGAGGGGGGAAAGAGACAAATAACTGAAAATCGAAGCCCTCAGGCAAGAGCTATGTTCAAACAAGAAGATAAAGTTAGAGCTGTTGATTGAGGTAAGGATCGTCATTTGATTTTCCTGTGCCTCCCAAGTAACCAGAAACAGTACCACCAAGATTGGTAACAACATCGGTCAACCAAGAAGTGCTACGAGTCAGTATACCCGCCACACCTGGTGTTTCCACTTCATCTGAGTTATGCATTTTCTCCTCCTCCTCCAGCATTTCTTCCCATCTTTTGGTCATATAAGCCTTGACAGCTACAACTCCTTGGTCCACAACTTCCTTTGGTGGTATTACAAGAGGGTTTTGGTGAACTTTAAGCTTACTCAAATTCATGAGCCGGCCAAAGGTGTTAGGCAATGCATGAAGCTGGTTGTTGCTCAGATCGAGCTCTTTGAGGCAGATAAGGTCAGAAATTGAATCGGGCAGTTCGGTCAGGTCACTAAAGTTGCTACTGAGATTCATGATCTCAAGATTTGTTAATTTTCCAATTGAATGTGGAAGGCCAGAAAGCTCATTGAAATGCGCATCCAAAAATTTAAGAGACTTCATCTGACCAATAGATGTCGGAAGAGATCGTATCTTGTTGAGGTGGATTGAAAGGCGTTCAAGATTAACCAGTTCAAACCCGATGTTCGTTGGAAGGTAAGTGAGTTTGTTGTAACTTGCGTCCAACACCCTTAAAGAACTGGCAACAGCATGAAAACTCAGCAGCATGTCATGGAGAATAAGTAGGAATAAGTAGTATGAGTTACCTGCAATGAGAAATGCTGTCGGGCAGGGAGGTAAGCTTGTTTCCAGAAACATTCAAGATCTTTAACTTGAACAACAAGCCAATTGAATCGGGCAATGACACCAATATATTTCCTGAAAGATTGAGCTCCTCAAGATTTTCTAGTCCAGCAATTGAATCAGAAATTACCTGTTTTGCTCCCCCACAAAAAAAAAAAAAAAAAAAAGGAAAAACAATAAGCAAATGTTAATATCTGAACTTGAATGCCATATACTGCCATTCAAACTTGTAAAGTCATCAAACTTACCTTAGCTGGGAAAAGGTCATTATGTTAACATATAAATTCACTGAAAAAACACTGCAGTGCACACAAATGTTATTTTACAAAAAGATATACTCCCTCCATCCACCAATTTTATTTCCCTTTTTCCTTTTTAGGTTGTCCACCAATCTTATTCCTCTTCCCTCTTTGGAAATAAACTACACTCACAAACAAAAGTTTGGGCCGTATAATACCCCTTTTTTTTCATATTTTATCTATCTTTTCAATATAATACTAATTTTCATTAAATACCGTGTCGAAAAAGAAATGTAACTAAGTTTCATGGACGGAGTGAGTAGTTCTTTTGGCTAGATAAGAATGCACTGAAACCCTATTGACATTTGAAAAAATTCATATACTGTTCTGAAAATGGAAAACGACTCTAGGAGAATCCAATAATCTCTTCATTTCATGGTCGAAGTAGAATCCAACCATAATAGTTGCAATCTAAGCAAATGATATGTAATATAGAAAATTTACTTGATTACTAAAATCTACTTGATCAACATTTCAAGTCAAACAAATACTCAGTTGACTTGATGCTGTAATTAGTTATTGTCCCTCCTCTAACCCTACAGCAGTTGCTTCATCCACTACCATCCACCAAACAATTCTAAATAACACACCATTATCATCTATCCTACGGTTTAATATAACATCCTTAGGTGAATCAAAGCTGGAAATTCATTTCCTTTGATGGAGAAAGTCATATTGGTAATGCAATAAAATAACATAATCCTATTAAAAATTGGATTTTATACACTTAAATTCTACTCTTAACTGAGAAAATCATATAGGCAATGGCAAAGTCCCAGTTAGTTAGCTCTCAGAAATTATTAAAGAGAAAAATGTCAGCTTTAAGAGAACAACTGACACTCATTAAAAATCTAATGTTAAAAGAAGTCCTTTTCAGGGTTCAACGAGCTCGCATTTATAGTCAGCATCTCCATCAAAAAATAGAAACAAAATCAAGAGAACTATAAGTATCCATAACCATTGCAATCAAAGTAGATGATTATTCAAAAAAAATCTTAGAAATTAATGGGCAATAGTGCTTACTCTATTTTATCAACGACCAATCAAGTTATTGATGCTACCCTCCACACAATCCACGGAACAATTTCTTAATAACACACAACACTATCATCTAGCTAGTTAAGAGTAGCACACACCACTATCATTTTGTTTATGGCTCAATATATCATCCCTCTTAGCACATTCTGTAATACAACCCATCACAATCGAATATAAACGCAATAAGTGTCAATTCACACGCATTTATAAACAAACTAGATCTAACAACTCGGTCAAAGAATTTCAAGATTTGGAAGCTCCAATGTAAATAAGTCAAACCTCAAGCTGATTGTTCGACATATTCAGCACAACCAAGGTTTTCAATTTCCCAAAAGCCTCTGGAAAGATCCTCAACCTTCTCCCGGATAAATCAACCTTCTCAATCACTTTCCCTGATTCAGCATCCTTCAAAATCCCAATCACTTCTTCATTCATTTCCTCTTCCCCAAAACCCCTCCCTGCATCTCCCCCTTCCTCCTCGTTCAGCTCTTCCCCCGCCACCGCCGCCTCGTAAATCTTCTCCAATCTCCTCTCCGCCTCACTCAGCATCCTCTCATACGCCTCGTGCATCTCGTCCAACGCAATTACCGCCTTAAAAATCTTATAATCTTCGATTATATCCTCCGAAGTTTTCGACGAGTGGGCATCGAATTCAGCCAGCTTCAATCGAGCTGTATCGACTGTCTCGTGATCGGGTCGGGTTCCTAGGGACTGGAGCGTAGATCGGGTCTGCGCGACATCGCTCACAGCTCGGCGCATTTCAGAGACCAGTTTCTGATTTTTCAAGCGCGGCATTCTCTCGGCGATCTCGAAATGAGGTTCCTGGGCCGTGGGCACCGGCGGGTTCTCGACGTCGAAATCGTCCGCGGCCTCGCCCGCCACCGTAGAGGTGCCGCGCTTGAAGGTGGGGAGCTTGGTCATCACATAGTTGAGGATTGGGAAATTCTTAGGGATCGGATCCATTGATTCTCTCTCAGAATTTCGCTCTATGGACTGGAAAACTGATGAACACTCAGGATGTGTGCGACTTTGAAGATAGATGAGAGGGCATGGCGCAGGCCGACTTTTGTTTATAACGAACAGTCCGGCCAATGATTCACTGTAGATCTAAAATTACTTAGGCCATGTTTGGTTTGCATCAATTCATGCATCGAATCCGATTAAAAATAAATTACAATCAATTTATATTGACAACTTCTTGCTCGCACAATCTCATTTAAAATTAAAACATTTCATTAATATTTATAGAGATAAAAAATCACCAAGTATATTTTTTAAGAATTGCATCTATTGTTTTTTTAAAGTCACTCTTATTTTATTAAATTCTTTTTTTTACGATTTAACAAAATATGATTTTTTAATAAAAATAATTCTATAATTAAATTAATTTTTTAAAAATATATTTAAATTGGACATTGGTCCATATAAAAATAATGGGCAGGTACACAATGATTAAAAATGACTATATTTATAAATTAATTTACCATATTTGTATAAAATTATAATTTTTTCTGTACAAAAATATTATTTTTTGTACAGAATTAATTTATAACTATTGTCAATTTTATGAACAATTTTATAATTTTTCCAAAAATAATTGCTAATCAGGAATATACACATATTCATCAATTGTAATATTTACCAAATTAATACAACATTTTCAATCTTAAAAGCTAAATCTCCTATAATACAAACGACAGAAAAAGAAGAAGATACTAATCTAAATAAAAGTAAATGAGAAAAATAAAATAAGATTATAAATAACGGCGTGTATTTAATAAAATTAAATCTATAAAAGTATAAAAGAATATATTTAAACCAAAATTTCAAGAAAACAAAAAATTTAGGCGTAATATCACTTACCAAAGACAAAGTTTTGTATGAAAATAGGACATGATAAGCTTATCATGAACTAATTTTAAAGTATCAAATATTTAATTACATGTATCAAAAGCTAAGATCAATTAAATTTATATATTGATCTCAACTTTTGATACACCTGATGCATATTTTGATACACTTGACCAAATATTTGATACTTTAAAACAATTTCATGATAAACTTATCATGAATTATTTTCACACAATACACACTCCTTACAAAATAGGTAAATTAACAAAATTTTAAGTTATATATATATATATATATATATATGAGTAAGTTTCATGTGCACCAGTTACACGGTGCAACTCTAGTTCATTTTTAAAAAGTTAAACAGTTTATAACTGAAAAGTTAAACAGTTTATTACTGAAAAGTTAAACTATGAAATATACATTTTTCAGTAATAAATTGTTTAACTTTTCAGTTATAAACTGTTTAACTTTTTAAAAAAGAACTTGAGTTGCACCGTGTAACTGGTGCATACAAGACTAATCATATATATATATATATACTGGTATGTATACCCACGAATTTTGCGGTATGAAATAAAAATTGAATGTATAAAAGAAAAAAATTATATATTTTTTGTGATTTTATTAATTTTTAATAATTATAATACTCAATTATAAGATAAATATTTTTATTTGATTTACTTAATTTTTTTGTATCGATTTGATCTAATATTGTACAAAATAAAATTTATAATTAATTAATAAATCAAATAAAAAATAACTCCTAGAAATAGTAATCATTTATAATTGAAATATATTTTGTAATTAAAACCTTCTAAATTTATCATGTTTATAGAATTGAAATGAGTATTAAAATTAAAAAATTATAAGATTTAATTTGTTAAGAAAATAAAAAAATATTAAAAACTTATCTCGTTGTTTTTAAAGATAATTAAGAAAGATTTAAATTATATTTTGATATGTTATTGATTTTCTCTATAAACACAAGAGCATATATTTTTTTAATTCATTTTTAATATGATTGAAATTGGTTTATTCTTCATATTTTATTTAATATTCGAAAATATTAAACTGACTTTGAAGAAGTCGTGATTTTTTATTATAAGGGATTTCATGAAAATAAAAATTAACAATTTAAGAATTTTTTAAATTAAACCATTATTTAGGGGCCTTTAACAAAATAACCATGTCACTCTTAATTTAACATAAAATTTCACCGACTATATATTTTCATTCTTAAGTAGCAAATATGTACTATTCACATAGTTAGCTCATCAAAATTTTCATTTTCATATTAATCCGCCGGAATCCCTAATTAAATATGATTTATAAGTTGTAAGTTGATATTCACTTAAACAAAAATGCACGCACTTGTTTTGATTTTATTTCTTAAGAATATTAGGATTATTTATATATAGGTTCAAGAAAATCACTATATTTATAAATAAGTTCAAAATATTTGCACAGAAACATATTTTTCTGCACAAAAGTATATTTTTTTTATGTACCACAATATATATTTATAAATATAGTGACTTTTTGGACTTTTATGTAAGTCACCCAAAATATTATTATAACTATGGAAATATAACTAATTTTTATATTAGGCTGTGTCACAATAAAATAAAATATATTTTAAAAATAAAGATAAGTGTTAAATATGATAGTGTGTGAACCTGTCTAACAGTCAAACAATTCTTTATCTCAGTCTTAAACAATTCTCTTCGTAGTTTTTAAACATTGATTGTTTGAAGTACAAGATCAAGAATTATGAATCTCTAACAAGCCTACATTCAATAATATCCGACTCTAGGTAATGTTTGCTAGCTCTATTAATCGCTTTTAGAACTAAAATTCAAAAGTTATGTTTATTCTTGCAAATTAATATTAGTCCTCCAATTTTTTCAGTAGAATTTATTATACGAAGTTCTAAAGAAATTACATACGTTTTTTTCTTTTTTCTTTTAGGGTGTCTGGACCCTTTGATAGCTCATTCTATTCGGTTGATCTAGAGACAGATGCATATAGAGATGAATTTTTTGTGAAACAATTACTCTCTCCATCACAACTTTTCTTTGAATGAGTAACTCTTCTTTCAATGAGTAATAGTGAGTGACATATTTAAAAAAAAAAGAGTGTAAAGTTAAATAATAAAATAAAAAAATTATTTTTATTAACTTTTATGAGTATATAATATTTTTTAATAGTGTGAAAGAAGAGTTGTAACGTTTAAATAATTAAAATGTAAAAGAAAAGTTGAAATTTTCGAAATCAAAGGTGCAATCATAAATTCTCCAGAGAGTTCACTATTGTCGCGAGCAAACAAATTAATGATGAGGAAGTTTGTTATGCTACTAATATTTGTACATGCTCGCCTACTCTGTCGAAGCCACAGAAGAGTTATAGGGTCTAAAACAAAACAAAAAAATACGCTGATGGCGGGAGGCATGCTTTGTGTAATAATACCATCATTTCCGATAAAAAATCATTTCAAAGACCCATACCCTAGTTCAATCGCTTTTAGTCCACTATTCCGATCATGATTCTCCTAACCCCCGGAAGGAAAGGTACTTCCCTTTTGGGGCGATTGTGGGCGAGGAGGGATTTGAACCACCGATGTCGTGGTTCATAGCCACGTGCTCTAATCCTCTGAGCTACAGGCCCAACCCCATCTCCACTGGTTCTGTTCCTGGGAATACCCTAAAAAAAGGAACATTTCCTCACCCTAGCCATTTCGGGTTAAGAAGATATAAAAACACGTTTATCTCAGTACGTTCCGAGGTGTGAAGTGTGAGAAAAGAAATGTCATAATTAAAATCATTTTATTCGATGAAGAAGTAATAAGAATGAGAGTTGTTAAGCTTTTTATCATCCTGACGTCAAGCTGTTTTTCCACAGGACCTCCCCTATAGTATCGCTAGCAGTAGAGTTCAACCACCAAATTCTGGATGGATTGGTATGGTTCCTCTACGCCTAGGACACTAGGTTATCGAACATGAATGAAGAAAGGCACCAGAGAAAAGTCTATATATAATGCTAAAACTACTAGGCATTCCGTAAATAAATAAACTGCTACAGTATCAATTCATCATCGTAATTACTCCCTCCGTCCCAAAAGTACTTTCACACTTTGCTTATTTGGACGTTTCAACTCTTCTTTCACACACCTAAAAAGGAAACCCTTTTCACTCACAAAAGTCAATAAAATACATTTTTTCTTTTTCCTTGGTTCACATGTCCGGGACAACTATGAAAGTAGTTCCAGGACGGAGGGAGTGCTAATTACTCATTAATCTCCAATCAAATTAATTACTTGTTAAACAAGATTGGAACTATTACTTATCAATAACTTACGTTTTAATGATTAAATAATGAATATTTAATTAGAGTGAGAGCGGAACATGCAACTTGGGTCATAAGTCATAACAATTGATTTAATGCTTAAAAACACGTATTTCAATTTTTTTTAAAATAGTATTTGTGATTTTAATATTAAATATTTTCCAAATTTAGATTGGTTATGTTTTATTTAGTGTAGCTACTCAAATATTTTAATTAGAGTGAGTCCTGGGAAACAAATATCACTGTACAAATGTAAACGGAATTAATTATTTTTATTGTAAAATACTATTTTAATAAAACAATTAATATTATTAACATTACATACATAATGCAAACACGTTAACCTTGGAACATATTAATATTATATTTTCCCTTGTTTCTAATTATACTCATTTGTTTTAGGGCTTGTTTTACCCACCAGAATTTGTGTTTGTACTTCCTATTGTATTTTTTTGTTCTTCCTACTCTCAGAAAGTGCAAGGGGCAGCTTTTGATTAAAAAAAAAAGTGATTAAGCTCCATTTTATAGAGTTTGTATACACTGCCTAAGCTGAAAGCAGATGTCACTATTCTAAATGTAACGAAATTTTATTTTACCCTTGTTACCTGTATCTCTATATATGCTTGTATATAAATGTCGACTATCCACTCGTTAGCAAAACCTCGCGCTCTACCAACTGCAATATCTCTTGTAGACGACGAGTGAACTTGCTCGTAATGTTTCTCGTTGTCCTGGACTCGAACTTGTTGTTTCTCAGCCATATCATCCCAATATAAATATCACACTTACAAGAATTACGAGTAAACGAGGATTTCTTGACGTGGTACCTAAATTGGACCTGTACCGAAAGGAGATGAGAGTCATTTGTGCATGTGAAACCTTAGTTTCAGACTATGTTGTTAGACTAAGTCTTGTGCAAATCAGTGTCATCATATAATTTTAAACATGTATTTTTTGGCGGGATAAATTATTTTATTCATTAAACCAAACACACCCTAAAGGGATAGCTGTGAATCAATGACACAGTAAAATGTTTTGCATATGACCAGCTCTTGTTGTTATAATGGGGGTCAGAACTTACTCGGAAGTGATCACTGAGCGGGACGTTGTAAAGGGTCATAATCTCATTTACGACCCATCCACCATCATTTGGCAAGGGAGATCTTTGCTGTGTGCACGTAACTTCTCCTCCAAACATTGAGACACGGCGGCTAAATTTGTAACTCACACGTCTTTCTTGTACATCGGAGGTTACACATTCCCATGTAGTCGTAAGATAGTTAAGGCAACCAGACTTGATCATTACTTTGTGTTCCAACTCTCCTCCATCAAACATCATCATTAGTGATTTGGGCTGCCCGGAAAATTAAAAAAATTTGCAAAATTAGAACATCATTAACTGATATCTACCTAACAGAAAAGTCGAGAACTATGCAAGTTATGTAAATAATGAGTTATATGCTTACATTCATAGGCAATTCGGCAGTATAAACCTTGGTCATCTTTATGTCTTCAACAACCAAGTAGGATCCGGTGTCTTCAACCAGAAAAGGCCTCTCATCATCATGCAGCTGCTCCTCTGCAATTTGAGCTTTCTGATCCGGATCCAGTGTTCTTGTTCTCCACAAGGCCATAATTGTCCTTTTATCATGGATGATAAAATTTCAAATTGAACTACTGAGTGTTATTATAAATAACAGAATATAACTGCTTAAAAGAACTGTGAAGCACACATACCTGCTCGCAACATTAAAAGAAACAAAAGAATGGAAGTAAAAATGCAGTCTCCCTTGCTCATCCAAAATCTTAGCTCCATGCTTCAGATCAAGTCCCCTTCCCCTGCGCAAAATTATTACAAGTGTCGGGCTTCCAACTGTTGCTAGTGACGGTGACAGCACCTGAATATCTTCTATGTCCTCCCAGAGGAAGAAAAACATTGTTTTGTGTCCAAACAAGTTCGCATAGAATCCAACAATTCTAGCAGAAAGAAAAAGCCGACCCTGCAGAAAATGAGAAGGATTCGAACACCTTATGACATATATTTGAAAAACAAAACCAGAAACCAGAAAGTGAACAGAAGTTTTATAACACAAAAACCATTCAAATGGAAGTGTTCAAAATCATCCAATTACTTGTAAAGGCATTTTTCTCTTTAGGGAGCACGAGAAATCGCTGATGAGAAATTCTTCTGGAGGCAATCCGAAAATCTTTTGAAAAGCTGAACTCCTGTGAGGTGACCGGAGGCTCAACTACAGCAAAATATGAGTGGTTAATTAACATGGTCAATGACAACATAAAGATTAAAAATAAGAAACCACGGTCATACCTTTTTTCCAACCTCCTTCTCCAAATTTGCTAGATAATCTCTAATTGTCTCGACTCCATTATTATTGTCCAAGAAAATTCTCAAGTGCAGCCTTGACTGAGAGGACTGAGCAAGTTTTCCTTGCAGTGGGACCCACATATCAGCAAGTTCCGCAGCTGTGTGCTTCAGAAAATTGATTTCAGCATGCCCAAGGGAGGAAGCTTGATCAAATGGACCTTCAAAATCGAAAACTTCCACATCCACCACAGAAGGGGGTTCTTCTATGGCATCAAACTCAAGTATATCTGTAAAATTTCAGAGAAGAGGGTGATTACTCAACCAGATACACCCCCCAAAGAAGAAATGGAACAAAAAATTAATTCAAGAACACAAAAACATACCATTCCATTGAGGATCTTGTGTTTGAAGCTTCACAGAGCTAGATCTTGTCTTTCCATTGCAAGTGAACACGACATAAGGATCGGGGAGCTCCGTCGGACCCGTTGAAGCTAAATTTGCTCCTTCAATCAATGCCACTGTAAGAATCCATCCATCACCGTGCGCTTTCACTCCATGATCACTTCCTGACGAGATTGCAATGCATCCAAATGAGGGGAAAATGGAGAACATAAAAAGCGGGAACTATATTTCAGTGGATCAACCTAAGTGGTTACCTCTTCGTAGTCTGGCTTGCACAAAATGCAAAACCATGTTATAAACTTTCTCCAATTGAATGACCAAGATGCCACTGGTGATAAGTTCACCGAAACTATCAGGTAAATCAAGCCCATCGAGTTCTAAACCTTGTAGTTTCGGTTCACAAAGGAATATGTGGAAGAGGACATAAAGAAACATGAAAACAGTCGAGACCACCGTGAAATTCCAAAAGTATTGAATCGCCAATTCTGAATCGTGCTGATGCATAGTCTCTGTTGTTGCTAAAATACTATTCTTGTCCGAAGAATCCAACGATTTTGCAACTTTGAACTTCTGAGATAACAAGTTGGAGAACTGGTCAAAATTCTCCTTCAACCCTTGCCTTGCTCCACTTTCAATCATCGACTTCATCATTGTACTGCGAGTGAAGTTAATAGCCCACGATACAAGAAGCCGGGTCGTCCGGACGGATTCCTCTTCGGAAGATGACACCAGGCCAGCCATTATTTTATAAAGTAATTCAATCTTGAAAGTGCTCCCATATGGAACATCTGGGGTGCTCACATTAACATGAACAGCAAATTCATCACCATCAGCCTTGATATATGTTTGCTCTTCAAAGGCTTTAGTAGCCTTTACCAGTTTACTTGCTGCATTAGTATATGTAACAACCCTTCTCAAACTCGATACATCTCCTGATATCCATTTCCAAGGTTCCTCTTGATAATCTGTTGTCCCCTGCAATTCCGCCAAATTTCTTTTGAACTCGGAATTAGGGCCAAAGAGAACTGTATTAAGATCCTTTGTGGACCCCACATAAGTTTGATCAAGAAGGATGCCTCCCTGTAGATCCTCTGGCATTTCCCTTTTTTCATTTCTAAAAAGTTCTATTAATTCTTGGAAGGTAGAGTCATTAGGAGGCTGTTCCATAATGCAATCATCATGATCTGGAGATGAGGACACTTTAGAAAAAGTTACATTTGGTTGTGTTTCCTCCTTATTATTAATAAGTTTCTGTAAACGAGAAGTAAATGCCTTCATCAAATGTTTCCCATCCTTCGTCTTTCTGGATGGAGGATCATCATGAGTCGATGAAAATTTACCTTCCTGATGTAACAATTTATTGCTCTCAGATGAAGGATCCTGACATCTTCCGTGCAGGGACATAGATATAAGAAGTTTACCTACATGTAAACGATATAAACTAACACTCCAACCTTTCCAATTTTTTATGTAATTATAAAAAACAAAAAGAACAATCGTTCCAAAAAATTTCAATGAAAATTATTCATTGTTTCGATTCTAAGTAAGACCATGCAATGTGTTTTGAGGCATCTATTTTAGCCGCTTTTCCATAAAAGTACTGCTCGGGCAACAATAGGAAACTACTCAAATATCCCAAAAGCACCTACTCGATAAAAATTAGTATGCTATACCACATAATGCAGTAATGAAATATGCCACAAAATTGCTATTCTACACTACCCTTACACAATATCAATGTGAATTCAGCATATCGAAGTTCATAAGATCCACTAATATACTACAAGTTGCAAAGTGGCCCTAAATATATTTCAACACAAATATTATCCACCTGAGTGGTTTAATGAAATCGTTTTTCCATATTTGGTGCTCTTCTTTGTGTTTCATAGTGTGAATAAATGACAAGTGGAGGGTGAAAATATAACCAATGAATGCTATGCACGAAATCGACATGTGTCAATAATCCAGTAGGTGGAACATCAAATAAAATGCGAAAAGTGAAAGAGGGATCATACTGCTGAGCAATCATCTAAGCAACAAACTAAAGCTCATTATAGGACCTTGATTGCAAGAAAATGAACATAATAATTTGCAGAAACCAACATGTGTATATAATTTAACCCAGTCTGATTCATACAACATATACATTATCAACCATATGAACAATATATTACCCATGAAAATCAGTACATATTCCAAGTGATTGCACTAATTACGATCATTCTCAGTTCATTAAAACCCACAATCCAAAGCAACAAGAAAACTCACCACAATCCATATCAATCGATCTGGCATTCTTAGGCCTCTGAACGGAGAACCAAGTCGGGGGCAGACTCTGATTCTCCTCCGCGGCAACGCTCCAAACCGGAATCCTGACCCGACCCGCTAATTCCCCAGCAGAAACATGGAAGAGCCCGTGATGTTCATCATCATCGCATTCGTACACAGACACCACCAATTCCTCATCCAAATTATGCACTCTAAACACAAACTCCTCATTCCAAATTGGGTTTTCCGCGTCCTTCAAAACCCGGGTTTTCGATTTATGCTTTCCAACTTGCAGCTTCACATAAGAGCTCTTCACTGCCAACCCCCTGCCCGCAGACAAATACACATACAACCTCATTTTCTCTCGTTTTTTCCTTCCCAAAATTCATCAATGCCCTTATACTTATTGAAAGAAAAGAGAGAACAAAGACTGTGGGTTTGAATTTTTGATGAAGCGGTAAGGGAAAGCCATGGAAAAACGTGGGTGTGTGCAGAAAGTGACACGAAGAATGTGCGGGTAAAAAGGAATAGTTGCAGTGGAATTTTCAGTTTTATATTGGAAGAAGTCGGTTTGTTGTGGGATGTCGACCGGATATCTTTCTTCTTAATTGGAGGAGATTTTGGTTTTTTGTTGAATTCTTGAAAATCGTTCTTGTTGATACGGTATGGGAGGTCATGGGGATGAGCTTTCTTGATTTATTCTTGACTTCGAAACGGTGACGACCATGTTAGTCCATATGATTCAATATATCATGCATTGAAACCTACAGTAATTCTAAGTTTTAAATAATTTCAATTGAAATTTAATATTCCCTACTTCATGTTCATATATGTGTTTTCTTTTTTTAATTATGGAGTAACTTTAATAGTTTGCACTAAATATAATGTGCAATTAAATACACACGTGAAGTATGATATTTAATTTGATCGAAGCATATTATTAATTTTAATTGAAACATGATATTGAATTTTTCTGAAAACGTAACATGAGATAGAATATTGATATTTGACACTAAATTTAATTAGAATGTGGCAAATATATTAGTCGAAATTTTGTGCACTAAATATATATAATATTTGAGATGAAATGATATTGTTATAATGTATACTAACTTTAAGGAATACATCTACATTGAAACTTCTAGCTACTTCTAATGAAAGATGAACATGTGAAAGATTATCTCATTACATAAGTTCAGAAGAAAAAAAAAAAAAATAAGAGTGTTATAATATAATGTGATAATATTTTAAAATTTGATAGTTACTTTTAATATAATTTTTTTTTTAAATGATGATAAATTTTTAGTAAAATCTGATAATATATTAAAAAAACAAATTATTTAAAATAAAAATATTGTTTTTTTAATTAAAATTTTATTATTTTTTAATTAATAAGTAATTGGTGCTATTTCATAACGTACTCTTCTTTCATAATGAAATAAGAGGCTTAGGTATATTATTTTTCGAAAATATAGATTGGTCCCATACGCTATAGTCTACTCTATACCACCAACCAATTGACCTTTTTCATTACTAATTACTACCTCCGTTCCACGAAAGTTTGCATATTTTCATTTTTAGTTTATTCCACAAAAGTTTGCATACTCCAAAACTAAAAATATTCTTTTAAATCTCCACCTTTAAAATCTTTACCTCACAATCTCCACCTTACACATTTTACTCATTACACTTTTTCTTAAAATTTGTGCCCAGAAAAGTAATGCAAACTTTCCTGGGACAGAGGTAGTAGTAACTATCACAGGTAAGCATAACAAGGCGAGCTATAAAGAGAAATTAATTCATATACGATTAATTGAAATATATAAATTATTTGAATAAAAGGTATAAATTAATTTCACCAAATGATATTTATTTTAAAAGATATAAATTATTTTTACTAAAGAGCATGAATTAAAAAATACAAAGAGTTGTTTTAAAAAAAATACTCTCTATGTCCCGCGGTAATTTGCACAATTATCTTATTTGGACGTCCCACACAAATTTACACACTACTTAAAAAAAGAAACATTGATTTATGTGCACACTCACAAACTTATACACATATTTATCCATATACCATATGCCACTATTTTATATATAAAATACTTTTTTTTTTAAATGTGTTATACCGTAGGGTGCAAATTACTAAAGTACGGAGGGAGTATACCTTATTCTATTTAAAAAATAATTAAATTACACGCTGTAAATAATTTTTTTTTATACTCCACTGCTTAATCTACATGTTGATTTCTTTAATGCAATAAAGATTTCTGCATGATTTTCCAAATGTTAGTCAATGCTAATGAAGGAGCCGTAAAAGGGAATAAACAATTATTAATTATGAATGAGACATTGGATATGCATGTAGAATTTAAGGTAAGTGGTATATCAGCAATTTTGTTGTGTTCTTATTTTTGGAAAATCTAATGTTTGCTCTAAATTTGTGAATGTGGCCAAATTCATTAATTGCTATGTAAGGCGCACATAATTGTTAGTAATTATTTATGTTGATGCATAATCGGTACGATTTTGATGAAATTATAAATTAATTTTGATGGCTTGTTCACTAATGTTATTTATTTATTTTTAAAAGTAAACTACACTAATAAATAAATTTTTGGGTCCATAATATTTATTTTCTTTAATTTGGCCACTTTTATAATAAAATAATATTTTTTGTTAAATACTATGTCAAAAAAATGTAATTAAGTTTTATGAATAGAGAAAATAATTGATAAGTGTTTAGAAAGGGAGATAAAATTCGTGTGTACCTCATCACTTTAAATCAAATTATGTAAATGAATTACCCTTGCTGATAGGAAAGGGTTGACGTGGAAGAATGTGGGAAATTGCCCCTCCCATACTATATTCTGCACTACTTTCCTTCCACCACACACAACAAAAAACATTTACTCCCAGCATACTATGCTATAATATGTAGATACCCCGTTAATTCCACACGCACACCATCCCCCTTAACCTATACCTATTATTTAGTCAACCCCCTTCCCTTATCCCGGCAAACCACTTCCTATCTTTTCCTTCTCTATTTTATTTAAAGAAAGGTAATCTTCAATTTCAAATTTTTTCTTTTATTTTTAATTATATTATATTTTATTACTTTAATTTCATTTGATATATTTTATAAATTTATTTAAATTTATTTTTCTTTTCCTTTTATAATAATTTAATTTTTTATTTAAAATGCTAAATATTAAACTAACAATTTTGATTTTTTTTAATTTATAAAAATATATGCATACCATTAATTTTCCCAGCAAAGAGAATTAAAAAAATTAATATTCAAATAAAAAAAATAAAAAAACGGAATATTCATAAGTGCAAAAAAATAAAGTAAAATTTTAAATATTCGTAAACAAGTTCAAATTCATTAGTTGTTAAACTTCAAGTAAATTGTTGTTAAGTTCAATGTAAATTTCAAATCACACTGAATCAACGAAACGTTCACAAGTTCAAAAAATGGATGCAGGTAGTAGAACAATTGAAGAAGGCCCATCATCTTAATTAATCTCTTTAAGTGAGGCCCATTTGATATTTGAATGCAGGTAGTAGAACATTTGACTGAATTCATGTGAGGTCCACATCATTTGTCCTAGATTAATAAGGGAAGACGTGGTGTTCTTGTATCCACAACTTTGCAAACTACCCACTTGACCAAGAGTTGAAAAAGATGTGGCTTTGACCGAGGAGTTAATATGTTGCAGATGTGATTTCATTATTTCACACCACACCTGTCTTCATTAATTAGGAACAAAGAGGATAATAGCCATTGATGTGCCTGAAGCCTTGGAAGGAAGAGAAGTTGCCACTCATCCCATCAAAATTAATGGCAGCCCAGCCTTGCTCAGAACCGATTTTCGCCGGAGAAGACGAAGAAGCTCGCCGTCGTTCCCTGTTTTTCGAAGCCGAGCACAGCAGCCACCGGAGTTAACCTCACGCCGTCGAAGAGGAATGAACAACGACAGAGTGTAGGTTGCAGATTTTCGGCAGAGATGCGAAGGTTTCAGGTCAAAAATCCGGCAATGAATTGCTTGCAGGGCCCCGAATCCGGCTGGGTGTGTTTTAGAAACAGAGGTGAAATTCCAGCTATGCGGCGACGATGAGAGCTGTGTATTTGCTGAGTTCCGGTGATTGTGGGACGGTGAAGGCGGTGAGTAGCAGTTTTCGAGCAGAAGGGTGGAGTACTCCATTATTTTCGGCGAACGGTTGCAGAGAGTTTCCGATATTGGCTGTTGCGGCGCCGATTTCCGGCAGGATGCGATTCCGATGTGGTGTCGATAGAGTCGCGACTGTGAGTTGGGCAGCCACCAGTTTTCACCATCTCATTACCTGGATCTTCACCGTCGTCGAAGCTTCAGGTTAATTCAAAATACAATTTTCCGTCTGAGAGAGAGAGAGAGGAGAGGAGAGGAGAGGAGGGAGATAAATGCAAATATAATAGCAACTCTGCAAACGTCAGTTGGGTTACCCCCAATTTTTCCTATATAGAGGTAATATCGGTATTGAACTTACCTTTTGTACTGAGCAAGAATCAAATTTTGGTCAACGTTCCCACAGCAAACCGCTCTACCATATTGCACCCAATAGTCATTGACCCGAAGAATTTCTTCAAACCACTATAAATTTAATTTATGTTATTTACTAATTTTTCACTGATAGCATATCTTTGAAAGTATACAATTGTTTTAGACATAAAAAAAAACTATTTTTGTCTAGGGCAATTGATTAATTTTTTTCTGCCCAAAAGCTAAAACTATTTTGGCCCGAACTATATTTCCCACCATACTTAATAAATATGCACAGTCTTTTAATATATTCATCCTATTTCTGACACATTTTAATTTTAAAATTAACTAAATGTGATAAATATTTATCAATACAATTTTTAGATTTTATCAAATAAATATTTGTTATAATATATGGAAATATATTATTATATTAATGGATATAATATTAGGATTATAGTCCATGGGCTTTAGGCCCACAAGACTTAGGGTTAGGTACTCTATTTATAATGTATCGTTCCATTGTATTCTGTACTTCACATCATTGTAAACGGCAGTCCATATTATTATACTATCTCCTGGCTTGGTCGCCCCCAGACGTAGTCACTCCGTGACGAACTGGGTCATCAATACTATGTCTTTTACTTTACGCTTTCCTCTCAAGATTACAATACGTTATCAGCACGAGACTCTACGAGCGTTAAGGATTTACGAGAGGATTGCTCCAGCACAATTTTCGGATCGGATTTCAATACTCAGGATTTTTATTTGGAAAATAAGCATAATTCTGTGAGTTTATTTTCTGTATTTTCTGAAATTGAAATCTATGATTAAAATTCATGATTAGTTCTTTGCAGATCGCATGCTTATATACATGATATATCCCTATGTATGTGATTCATGTTCTGCGTTCACATGCTTAAATTCATGCTGCTCGAATACGCTATTATGTTCCTGATCATGTGATTATCCGATAGTATATATGCTTTACATTGATAAACTGCATGATCAAGCACTGTTACATATTGCTTATATCTGTTTGTACACTGCCTATGTGCTTATATACATGGATGATCTGTTTGTATACTGTTTGCACACTGCTTATGTGTTTCATAACAAAACCTAGAATCAATAATTCGATCCCTCCGATCGAACCCCAATTCATTCTGTTTTTGCGAAATTCTTCAGTAATTTTTCGAAAACCCCCCCAACTTTTTCCAGAAATCATGTTTTGCAAAAAAAATTCCAATTCGTGAAACCCAGGTTTTCAAAACCTATTTGATTTCAAATCGAAAAAAAATCTTCAGGTTTTTCAGAAACCCTTTTTGGGATTCATCATCGAAACCAAATCGGAAATTTTCTTTCTGATCCAATAACCCAAAATCAGAATAATAAATTCAGATACCAATATCTTGAAAACCAAAATCGGAAATCGAAACAATCCGACTGAAATCGGAATTGAAACCCTACCTTTAGCGACGCGACGGCCCCTGAAGCGGCTGTACGCGACGGGACCTCCGCCCTTGTGCGTGACGGTGCCCCCGGGTGCACGATGGCCGCACGGCGAACGCCGGCGACGATGTCAATCACTCGTAGCGCGAGCGGCATAGCGGCGACGGTGCCTCAGCACGTCGGCCGCGACGAGTCTGCTCAGTCAATGGCGGTGGCAGTACGCTCGCAGTGGTGGCTCTGCACGCGCGCGGCGATGGCGAGAAGCCAAAAGCTGGCAAATGACCGGCTGTGCAATGGCGACGGTGTCCCTGGTGCGACGACCACCACGAACGGCAACGTGGAGGTCTCCACCTCCATGATTGCATTTTTCTCGCCCTACCGCCGAAGAAACCGGCAACTGTGATGAGTGGCGAAGTGGACTGCGATTTTTTCGCCTAAAATCTGCAACAAACATTTTACTTCTCCGTCAAATGTAATCTGATAAGTGAGCCCTAATCACTTTGGGCCTCTGCCTTATTTTCGAAATTGGGCCTCTCTTTTTTTTTAATTAGAATGGGCCTAATTGTATTGATCTATTCATTGAGCCTGGTTATTAAAATCCTGGGCCTCTCCATAATTCCGATATTGGGCTGATACTTAGGCCATAGACTTTTTAATAGAAATTGGGCCGAAGCCCTTTACTAATAATAAAAAATTTAATTAATATTAATTATTAATTAATTACTTAGGCCAATTTTTTTTTAATTAATTGATTGGGTAATTTATTTTAGTCGATCCTTATTATTTTGGATCCTAACAATTATTTTTGGGCCCGATGTCCCATTAATAAAAATTCATAATGGTATTATGAAAGCCCAAATCATCAATTTTTTTCTAAGGCCTTATCCAATAATTATTTTTGGGTTAAAGTCCCATTAATAAATGTCTCACAAGTCATACACCCAATCATTTATCAAATACACCCCTATTATTCTTTTGTCATTGCATTTTATCTTAAGCCATATTCCTTTTGCTACAAAACAATTATAAATTATAAATTTATTAATTCTTCTCTTGTAGCAACAAAAATGTCAAACATCACCAAACGTGAATTTGATGAACTGGCACTAGATGGCCACAATTAGTTGACATGGGCTTTAGACGTTGAAATTCACCTAGCTTCAAAAGACTTATCCAACACCACCACTCAAGGGTGGAAATCCACTACTGCCCAAAAGGCACAAGCTCTTATCTTCTTAAGACATCATCTTCACAAAGACCTTAAGAATGAATACCTCACTGAAAAAGATCCATCGATGTTGTGGAAATCCCTCCAGGATCAATTCCAACAACAACAAAATGTGATCCTCCCCGAAGCCAGACATGCTTGGACAACACTTCGTTTCCAAGACTTTAAGTCTGTGACGGAGTACAACTCCGCCCTACATCGCATAGTTTCGCAGCTCAAGCTGTGCGGTGAACCGATCCCTGATAATCAGTTGATCGAGAAAACTCTTTCCACATTCCATGCTAGTAATCTTGTACTCCAGCAGCAGTACAGGGCCAAAGAGTATCAAACACACTCCGACCTCATTTCTGCACTTCTAGTTGCAGAAAAGCACAACCAATTGTTGATGAAAAATCACAATACTAGACCGGTTGGCTCACAAGCTATGCCTGAAGCACATGCTACTCGGAGGAACTCTAGAGGCCGTACACGTGGGAAAGGAAATGAGGCGAGTGGGAAACGCGGATCGACCCGAAGTCGAGGCCGTGGTAGGGGAAGAGATAGAGGTTGCAACAATGCACAATCTAGTGCAACTGAAAAGAATGCACCTCAAGACAAACCATCGAGCTCAGGTGCACAGAACAAGCAACTCTGTCACAAGTGTGGATGCGACGACCATTGGTCTCGCCAGTGTCGAACTCCAAAACATCTAGTGGAGCTATATCAACACATGCTTAAAGACAAAAAGGGAAAAGCTCCTAAAGGTGAATCACACCACACCAACCTGCCAGGTGCAGGCTTTGATATGGAGAAGGATGACCTCTTAGTGGGTGATACAATGACTGTAGACGCCTTTGGAGACAATGAGTGATCGACATCAACTTGCTGTTTACTTGCTTTATCTATTAGACTTTTGATACTATTTGCTATTTGGTTTGACCAGCATGTTTGACTGGCTTTTATCTTGACTATGTTGCATGATACTTTTATGGATTCCATTTATGAATGCTTATTGATGCTTTATTTTTACAGTCAAATCCAATTGTCGATCACTATTGTCTACAAAAATAATTTAATATGTTTTTTATTAAGTAGGACCTAAGTGACCCCTTGTGCGGCTGATCAATCAACGTCTGTAATCTTGGCTCTCCTTAGCATTCCTCATACCTTAACGTACCCAAACATACACTTAAGTGCTTATGGAGATTAATGTTTTGTGCTTAGTAGATAGTGCTACTACACATACTATCTTAAAAGATAGACAATTTTTCTAAACATTAACCGAAAAGAAATTAAGTGTCACTACTATTTCCGATGACGACATACAAATCGTTGGCTCCGGAAGAGCCTCAATCATTCTACCTATGGGTACCGAATTAATAATCGAGAATGTTTTATTGTATCCACAATCAAAGCGTACCCTCCTCAGTTTCAAAGACATTCGACAGAATGGCTATCACATTGAAACAAATATTGAGGACAATAGTGAATATCTGTTGATGACTCACTATTTAAATTGTCGTAAACACATCGTCGAAAAACTTCCATCTTTCTCGTCTGGCTTGTATTACACATACAACAGACCCTCAAATCTCCATATAGCTCTTAATCTAAAATTTAATGATCCAAACTCCTTCAAACTATGGCATGAGCGGTTAGGACATCCAGGACAAACTATGATGCGTCAGATTCTATGTAATTCATCAGGCCATAACATAACACACAACAGAATCCCTTCTGTTAATGAATACATATGTGATGCTTGCACAAAGGGTAAGTTAATAATTCGTCCTCCTAGTAGTAAAGTAAGAACTGAATCTCCTAAATTCCTTGAACGGATTCAAGGAGATATTTGTGGACCAATACACCCGGCATCTGGACCATTTCAGTACTTTATGGTCCTAATAGATGCATTCACTCGGTGGACTTATGTAACCATGCTATCCACTCGCAATACTGCTTTTGCAAAGCTTATTGCACAGATTATCCTGTTGAGATCTCAATTCCCAGATCATCCTATTAAATCCATTCGTATGGATAATGCCGGTGAATTCACCTCTAAGGCATTCGATGATTTTTGCATGGCACTGGGAATCAAAGTGGAGCATTCGGTCCCTCATGTTCATACTCAAAATGACCTAGCTGAATCATTAATTAAACGTCTTAAATTAATCGCTAGACCACTACTACACAAAACGAACTTACCTGTTTCATGTTGGGGGCATGCAATCTTACATGCATCATCACTAATCCAATTCCGACCAACTGCATATCATGAATATTCCCCTATTCAACTTGTGCGTGGAAATGAACCTAACATTTCCCATCTGCGTACATTCGGTTGTGCAGTGTATGTTCCAATACCACCACCTAAGCGAACATCTATGGGCCCACAAAGGAAACTTGGTATTTATATCGGTTTTGTATCTCCCACCATACTTAAATACATTGAGCCTTTAACTGGGGATCATTTTACAGCCCGTTTCGCTGACTGCACATTCGACGAAGATCTATTTCCTGCCTTAGGGGGAGAGAAAAATACCACAATTAATAAATGCCGTGAAATAACTTGGAACACAAAAGATCTTCAGTTCCTAGACCCACGCACAAATCAATCAAAACTTGAAGTTCAGAAGATAATAAATTTGCAATACTTAGCAAATAACCTGCCAGATGCATTCACTGATCATAAAGGAGTGACTAAGTCGCATATACTTGCGGTAAATGCGCCTCAAAGGGTACAACTCCCTTTGAAGACAAATGTTAATCCCCCCATGCGCCAGAAGCGTAAAGGAAATATTAACATAAGCGAACCGAATTTGCGTAAGTGTAAAGCTAGCAAACACACTATGTCACCCCTAAAATCTCCTGAAGAGATTCGTCCTGTAGACGAAAATCAGAGTCAAAATGCACGTGCAAAAGCAATCAATGACTCTGAGAAAGCGGAATCATCAGACCGATACCCTTTGGGAAATGAAGAGGATCTGGTCGATGTAAACATTGAAGTTTCAACAAACTTCGTAAACACGGGAGAAACTTATAACAGAAATACAACTGTTGTCGACAACACATTTGCAGCCTTAATTGCCTTCACCATTTCTAATAATGATCTAGATCCTGAACCCAAAACTATATCCGAGTGCCGGAAGCTCTCTGATTGGGTGAAATGGGAAGCTGCAATAAAGACAGAGCTATACTCGCTAAACAAACGAAATGTTTTCGGTTCCATCGTTCGTACCCCGAAAAATGTAGTCCCTGTTGGATACAAGTGGGTATTTGTACGAAAGTGAAACGAGAACAATGAGATTGTGAGATACAAAGCGAGGTTAGTGGCTCAAGGGTTTTCGCAGAGACCCGGTATCGATTTCGATCAAACTTACTCTCCTGTTATGGATGCCATAACATTCCGCTTCCTAATATCCCTGGCAGTTAAACTAAACTTAGAAATGCAGTTAATGGACGTAGTTACCGCATACTTATACAGATCATTAGATTCTGACATCTATATGAAAATTCCTGATGGATTAACTATTCCCCAAATGAGGAATAACGAACATCGTAGTATGTTCAGCATTAAGTTGCAACGCTCGTTATATGGCTTAAAACAGTCAGGTCGTATGTGGTATAATCGACTAAGCGAATTCCTCCTAAAGAAGGAATACGTAAATAACGAGGCTTTTCCTTGTGTCTTTACTAAGAAATCCCTTAATAGTTTTTGCATCATCTCGGTGTATGTGGATGATCTAAACATTTTCGGAACAAGGAAAGAGATTGAAGAAGCAAGTTCAATCTTAAAAACTGAATTTGAAATGAAAACTTTGGGTAAAATCAAGTTCTGTCTCGGTCTGCAGATCGAGCATTTCCCTGAAGGAATTCTGATACACCAATCAGCTTACCTAAAGAAAGTGTTGGAGAGATTCCACATGGATAAATCTCATCCTTTAAGCACTCTAATGGATGTCCGTTCCCTTGCTTTGGAAAAGAACTCATTTAGACCTAAAGAAGATACTGAAGAGCTATTGGGACCTGAAGTTCCATATTTAAGTGCAATTGGTGCACTGCTCTATCTTGCAAACTGCACTAGGCCCGATATTGCCTTTGCAGTCAATCTACTTGCAAGGTTAAGTGCCTCCCCTACGAGGAGACATTGGAATGGTGTGAAACATATCTTAAGATATCTTCAAGGTTCACAAGATCTTGGTCTTTTCTATCAGAGAAACCAAGACAACACACTAATAGGTTATGCTGATGCTGGTTATCTATCTGATCCCCATAATGCGAAATCGCAAACGGGTTATATTTTCCTCTGTGGTGGAACAGCCATTTCATGGAGATCTGTCAAACAAATTTTGGTGACCACATCGTCAAACCACTCAGAGATCATAGCTCTGTACGAAACTGCACGAGAATGTGTGTGGTTAAAGTCCCTTATAAAACACATTCACGATTCGTGTGGTATCCCTTCTGTTGACTTAAGCCCGTCAATTATCTACGAAGATAATGCTGCATGTATTGCACAAATGAGCAACGGCTATGTCAAAGGGAACTTGACAAAACATATATCCCCAAAATTCTTTTATCCTCACGAACTCCAAAAGAGTGGTGAGATCACGATAAAACAAGTAAGCTCAAGTGACAATCTAGCTGATTTGTTCACTAAATCCCTTCCCATTTCGACTTTTGAAAAATACGTACACGGAATCGGGATGCGTCGACTTGGAAGGTTGTTATCTTCAGGAGGAGTATCAAATGCTAAACAATCCTGATGATTGAATCCTCGAGGTCATTTGTAACACTCCACTGAGTAACACCTGCATACTTCCTTGTCATATTATATCCAAGGGGGAGTGTTATAATATATAGAAATATATTATTATATTAATGGATATAATATTAGGATTATAGTCCATGGGCTTTAGGCCCACAAGACTTAGGGTTAGGTACTCTATTTATAATGTATCGTTCCCTTATATTCTGTACTTCACATCATTGTAAACGGCAGTCCATATTATTATACTATCTCCTGGCTTAGTCGCCCCCAGACGTAGTCACTCCGTGACGAACTGGGTCATCAATACTGTGTCTTTTACTTTACGATTTCCTCTCAAGATTACAACAATATTCAATGCATTTTTATTGAAGCGTTGATTAAATTTTGACAAAAAATAAAAAATAAAAAATAAAAATTTTGAAGGGGTGTGTAGTTGGGCCCAATTAATTTTAAATATGCTATTACAAATAATTTAGTCTCCGGCTTAATGGGCCAAAGGCCCATCTCATATGGCCTTACTATAAAAGTTGATAATTTTTTGCTACTACTCCCTCCGTCCCAAAACTACTTTCACACTTTCCTTATTTGGACGTCCCCAACTCTTTTTTTACACACCAAAAAATGAAACTTTTCTCTCTCACAAAAGTCAATAAAATACATTTTTTCTTATTTTATTATGTAACTTTACACTCATATATTTATTTTTTCTTGGTTCGCGCCGGGACGGAGGTAGTATTTACCATTTTAAAATTTGAACGCTCGTCGGAAAAGAAAGATGCTGCAGTACCCGGCGTTCATGACCCAGTATCCATGGTCGACCCGGGTCATTCCGTCGTCGTATTTGCTCCCCGCGCAATGGCCGCAGCCCCAAAACGACGAGCTCCTCCTCGCCATGGAAGAGGCAGACTACGAAGAGAAGGTTATTCTCATCTCACCTACTCTAATATATCATATATAACGATCTCAATTTTATGGTAATTCGTGATCCCTGAGTATAAAACCCTTATCCCTGATTTTGTTAGTGGTAATTTTTTTCATAAATTATTTTTCGTCGATGAGTTTGTGCTTATGTGTGAATCTGGATGCCGATCCTCATTAGGTTTGTGGTGCAATTAGGTTATACAAGAGATGGGAAAATGTGTGATTGGATAATCCTTTTGAAAATTTATATGATGTCACCATCTTATATGATCCAACGCTTTGTGACCTCAAATCAGTAGTCCCAAGTGGTGTGGCTTAGAAGGAGTTGTGCTTTTCTAAAGGTTTGAATCCGGGCAAAGACTAACAGACGCTTAGTTCAAATTCTTCGGTGGAAATGGTAATGAGATTTATTGAGTTGTATATTATAATGAGAAAAATGTTTATATTGTTAGTATTTTGCTCTAATCTTGGAAAAGGTGAGACAAGAAATGGTTGTTTGTCGAAGAATAGTAGATTAATTGAGGAGAAAAACGTAAATGAGAGAGTAGATAGTTAATCGAAATGAGACAATATTTTTAGCTAATTTTGAGTCTAATTATAAACATTCCCATTGAAGCATTTTGAACGAAACCCCCCTGAATCAGTTTACAAGGATTGGGTGAGGAGGAAGCCTAGTTGGGAAGTGTTTATGTTTACATTTTCAACACACAGCAGTGATGTTAGTGAAATGTAGAGATACAATACATAAAGTGAAGCAATTGTAGTCAATTATGAACTTGTGATTGAGCTGTATAAGTTAATGTATTGATATGTAAATTTAAGGTTAGGTTGTGTTTGAATCTGAATGTTTTATGGCTTATTCTTTGACAGTGCAATGAGATCAGGAAGACTAATAGCAACTTAACCATAATTGGGAAGACTATAGTTGATAACGATAAGGAAGAATTCGACAATGATGCAGACGATGATGGCGCTGACAATGCAGACGAGTCTGAGGGTGATGAATTCGACCAGGAAACCGGTTGAAATATGCTGCGCGTTGAAGATCCAATCGTCTAAACCTTACGCGAGTTGGTACGTCATTTGTGATTTATATGTGAGATCATTTCGCACGATTAATGCCCAACATTAGTTCATTGTGCTACACTAGGAAACCAGTTTTCTAAGAACTAAATATTGTTTGAAATATTTAAATATATCCGAGCATTATTTTCTACATGTTTCTCGTTTTTCTTCATGGCGATGTGGTAGCAATTAGCCTCATACTCATACATGTCTTGGAAGTTGGAGGGACTTGCTAATTGTCTCACTTAATCACATTTTATGAAATGAAGTTTCAAGTTCAACTGTTCAATCAAAATCTAAAGTGTCGTGTACCTTGTAACTCAAGTATATTGATAGATCATTAGAAGGAAGAAGATAGAAGAATCGTGATCCCCAGTGATTGGCTATATTCAATTTCGTATTGATTATTGTTTAAATTAGTCTTAATTATATCATATGTGAATTATTACTCTTTCCATTCTTGTGGAGTGCTTGTTTTATTTCCTTTTCTGCTTGTTAGGTAACGGTCATTGACCGAGTAATTGTAGGGACTATTTATCCAGAGAATTTGTCATAAGTTGGTATGAAAAACTTATCTTTTCAACATCCTTTGGCTTGTGGCAGGGTTTTCCTTGTGATCTCTCTCTGAGGAGTATTGTTTTGTTACATTTGATCTCACTTAGTGAATAGGGTGTTCTATATGTAAAATAGTTATAATTATTTTCACCGAATAATTGTAGTTTGTTAGTTGTAACTATTCAGTAAAAGTAGTTAAATTACATTTGAATTGTAAAAGATTTACTCAGATACATTCATCATTTCCAAATGGCAAATTACAAGAAGTATTATTGAGTTTCACCATGAAACGTATTATGTGAAAATATCTCAAAATAAATACGCCCTCTGTCCAATGTACATAGACTTGTTTTTTAGATCTCAAATGTATACTCCAGCTTGTGTGCAGAGTAGTTGTACTCCCTCCGTCCCAGAGGTGTTTTCACCTTTGGGATGACATATTTTTTAAGAAAAGTAAAGTGTTGTGTAAAATTATATTATTAAAATAATGAGATTAGTTGAATTGTGATGATAAAGTTAAAGTAATAGTTTCCATTTATAGGGTGTGAAAACAATCGTGGAACGGACAAAAAAGGAAAGTGTGAAAACAATTATGAGACGGAGGGAGTATTTATTTAGCTCAATTATTAATACATCCTTATTCACAATTCATCATTATTGAGATAATTCAAAATGATTAGAGCACTATCATCAGTGCCGTGAGATTATGAATTTGATTCATTACTTATTATATGGATCAACTGATAATCACTTTAATTGTAACTAATCTGAAAAGGGATTTATGTGTAAGTTTGAATAAGTTCATTCTATGAAATGAAGTGTTATATTTTCTCTCGATTTAGATAGAGAAATACTGTACTCCCTCTGCCCAAAGGAATTTGCATATTTTTATTTATTTAGATGTCTCATACAAATTTGCACACTAATAAAAAAGAAAATATTGACTTATGTGTACACTTACAAACATACATATATTTACTCATATGTCACTACTTTATATATAAAATATGTTTTTTTTGAAAAATGTGCAGTCCCTTATGATGCAAATTCCTATGAGACGAAGGGGTATTTAGAACGGAAGAAAATGTGAAACCCACTGGGATTCTTCATAGGAGTAGTCAAAAGACCTGGTTTGCTATAATTACTACTAGTATGAGTTTTGTTAAATGTGTCGGATCATTTTCTCCATTAATTAATGTATTTGCCGTGATCAACATCATATTCTTTAGAAAATATCAAATTAATAAATATATCAAAAAGAATATTTCAAATTACAGGACATATATATTATGTATTAGCTCATAAATTCTGTAAACAACTTGTATAAAAATAAAATAATAGTAGTGCGTATCAAAGCTACACGATTTCCACCAATTACTTGAATTAATTAATGTTAAATATTACTTAACGTCATGTCGGGCCAACAAGTGTATGGAATATTTAAGGGCATTTTTTTATTCAAGCTTATCGAGTGTAGAGGTGGAGAGAATTTTGATTGTAAAATCTTGGGAGTAAAAGGTAAATTTTATTTTACTATTATGTATATTTGTTATCACTGTTATGCATATACATTATCACTTTCAAAATATCAAGTGTATTTTTATAACAGTGATAATATATATGAATAATAGTGATAGTGATTATATATAATAGTGATACGAGTTCATGAGAACCCGAGTTCACAAGAGACCTACTCTTTATTTTTTATATCTTTTAGTTCTCTCCTTTTTTTTCTTTTTAAAGAAATTTCGTTCTCCCTTCACTCATTAAGCTGGCTCAATTAGATGAGATGTAAATTAAAGAATATTAAATATGTGTAGAAGAGAGATGGAGAGTCACATTACCATAGATATTACGGTTGTGACTAGAATAATTTCCGCAAATTATTCGGTCTCAGCCACGCCATCTAAAGGTGGCTCCACTACACCACCGGGCCTCAGCCTCACAATACAAAGCCAAATTGGCAAGAGACATGTCAACCTCAAGCTATGCCTCGGCCAACATGGTCGAGGCACGAAAGAGTCAACAATCACTAGCCCAACTTGGGACCATCTAGATTAGTGGCGTGAGGCTTGTCAAAGCCGAGGTCCTAGACCTCCATCACGAGGATCGAAGTCCAGAAGTTCAAGTCAGACGAGGTGAGAAAAGTCAAATGAGATCTAGGTTTTTTAAGTAAAAAAATAATTTTGTGATAATGATGGTACATATAAATCATATTTACTTATCAACCATTGAGCGAGATCCACGACTGTGTACACTTTTCGTACAGGGTAATTACCCCATACGTGACATTTGATGCTCAAATATTAATATTTACTGCTCAAGTAGGACAAAAATCTAATCTAAAAGTTAGTGTTGACAATTTTTGGTGTTTCCATTGCTCATTCCACTTAGGGGGCGCTTGTTTCAAATTCTTCAATGGTAATGGGAATGAAATTTCATTTTCCTTTTTTACCCTACATATGTTGAATATATGTTTGTATTTATGGTGGTTATATCAATAGTATTGTGCTCCCATTTTGGAAAAAATGGACAAAAAAAAATATGTTGGTTGTGGTATGGAGGATTGATTGAGGAGGATGATTACAAGGTGAAGAGGGGGTAATCAAATGGGGGTGTTGATTACCTTATTTAGGAGGAAAAACAATGTTATGCACCTCATTTGATCTCATTAGCTATTATAATTACTACAATTATATCTCAATTCTCATTACCATTGAAGGATTTCCATACCAAGCGCCCCCTTAATTTTCTGAACATTCAATAACATTAACACTAAAACATACATATTTATTGTGTTATCCTAAATTACAACCACATTTTATCTCCAATCACTAGTATTAAATATTTAGGATTCAATATTTACCAACTCAGTTGTGCCCCTAGAGGTTGGTCTATGTTTAGTTGATAAAAAAAATTTATCGTTAAAAGAATTTTTTATTAAAATTGAACGTTAAAACTACAAATACAAGAAATACCTTTAGATATATTAGTTACACCACAAGGACTTAGAGAAATATCAGAAAATGAAGAGTTCTGAAAAGCTCCAAAGAATATTAGCATCATTTCAAAACTCTGAAAGCCACTCTTGAATTAATTGCCCAAGCTTAAAAGTTGAACTCCTTGAACCTTTTCACTTTAGTTGCAATTCAACTCCAACTTCTCACCTTTAGCTTTTCCACTATATTGTTCCAGTTAAACTCCATTTGCTTGAAGATAATTTTATTTCTTTCTTTCCATAAAAGCCAAACTATGCATTCCCATAGAATCATAGCAATCATTTTTCATTTCCTCCCTTTAAGAAGTCTACTAAAATGAAGAAGATTTCTCAAGGGATTCGAGGACAAAAAAGTATTTAATCCCCCACCATCTCATAGTCAACATCCACACCGAATATGAAAAATTACACATAAACAAGATGTGTTCTACCGATTCAGATGCATGACCACAAAAAACACAAATTTTATCATCATTTGGACCAAGGATACCTTTATTTTTCAGCTTACTTTTGGTTGGAATTCTTTTCCTTAACGCCCTCCGGCCTCCATGCATGCACGCTCACTTCTTTTGGAATGTATTTTTTCCATATCAGCTTGAATCCTGTCTTTTTTTCCTTATTTCTTGGTTCTTCTCGTTATCTCAAATTTTAATATTATGATATAAAGTTTGGGGTAATGAACTTTTCTTTTTCTGTGTATTGTAGATATTCATATGGCAAAATACCAATATTGTTTTCGATTTAGTCGTAATAAAAAATTTGATAAAAATTGGGGTGTATATATCGTGAAACAACACAATTTTAAAAAATCGTTATCACTAATCTTAATACATGCATAAAAAGATTTATATTATAACTAATTATTTTAACACTAATCTTAATATATGCATCAAAAAGCAGCGGGTAGCTTATATCGGTACATGAGAAGTATTACTGATTTATTTTTAAAATATTACTAACTTACATTTTTAATACTAGTGATTTATTTTTAGTGAATTATTCTTGAGATATTATTTCACCCTTATAAATTTTGTCCTCTCCGTTCATCAACTCATACCAACAACAAAGTATCCTTATAATTTTTTTGTCACTGCCACAAATAATTATTTTATTCATAAGTATATGCCGCATTCTTTTGTTGTGATTTTATATGTATAAATAATATAATCTTTAAATTTGTTATTAATTTTCAAAATTCTAATAAAATCTTCTTTATTGTTACAAAATTTTGTAATATCCAATATCGGATACTATGCATTGTTATTTCAAAATTTGATATTTCTTGTACTACTTACTCTTACATATAGAGTCAGATTTTGATGGATTCTGAAATTTTAGTTGTAGACGTGAATCAAAAATTTGAAAGTAAGATCTCTATTATATATGGATTACCAACCCAATAAAGATCTCTATTAAAATGTCCCTTCAAACCTACAATTTGCTAAAACGAAGTCATTCATACGTACCACACTTGCCTTCCTCCTCCAAATTAATAGTTGGCCAACTTGCCTAATCCTTCTTTGACCCCCAAATTATGTTATTACCCGAATTTAAATTTTATACCATAGTCCACAATAAATTATCAACGTTGCCTTAAACGGTTGTCCACGATAAATAATCTACTTAACTAAAATAAAAATATTACAATTATTATTTTTATTTTAGATAAACAATACTTTTACTTTTTATACATCACATCAAATGCTTTTTTAATAAACAAATATTTTTTAATACTAATACTCTCACTTTTACTTATTACATCTACTTTTTCTTAATAACTGTACACAACACAAATGATTCAATTTTCATGAAAGGAGGGAGTATATTTTTTTCAATATAATTATACATTTTATGGTAATATTATTGTAATGCACAATACAATTGTTTGTAGTGCAGAGGATTCAAAATTCAAATAGTTTTGAACAAAACAGCGATCTATTCAATTTCAGAATATTCAGGGGATACTTGTTTGAAAATTTCTCAAAGAATCTTTCTTAAATAATTTTGTAAAATTAAAGAAGAACCTAGCAATATGCTCACCATAAAAACAATTATATATTAAAACAACTTAATAAATGCCTCCCCTTAACAACTATATATTCTCTCATTCCCATCTTAATTTTGTCATATTAGTTAAAAATATTATTTAATCATCTATTTATATTTGATAAAACACCAATTGGCATCAGTCAGCATAATCAGACAACTATTTGATTCGTCTTAGGTCTTATGAGAAGACATTGGGATTAATGGCCCCAAGTAACTCCCTTCTTCGTATTTTGACCTGGAAAAGGAGAAAGTAAACGAAAAATCAATTCAAACGCATCATAAAGAATTAATTAAATATTACCAACACAAAAGAATATGAACAAAATATTTTACTTTATGGCCTTCATTCGTGGTTGCACGCGCCTACAGAAAATGCCAAAAGTAACAGAAACAGGGAAGACCCATAACACGTCACGTGCACACCACGCCACAACCGGCGTCGCAACGGAGACGAGGCACTGACTCACCACTCGCCGTCACATGGGCTTAACGGATAACAATAAACGCCTACTCCGTCGTTTAGTAATAAATTTACAGTAACGTTACTGAAACGGCCGTTAGATCAATCGTAAACGACCATTGATAGATCTCACTATCTCAGTTCTAATCACAATTTCCGGGATCGATAAAAATTCCGAGTCCGGGTGTTGATACTGGTAATTTCAGGGTGAATCAATGTATTTTATTTTCTGTTTATGTTATTTATAGAAGAAGAAGACATCAAAAAATGGAACAACGTCTTTTTCCCCCAATTGTGTTTCGATCGATAAACCCTAGACTATTGATGAACAAAATTCCGGCGCTGCGCTTGGTAGATATGGCTCGAACTCTTTTTGGCGGAGGCGGGATATCCGACGAATGGGGAGAAACGGCTGCGCAGCGGTGGTGCAATCAGAGGGCGTTGCGCGGACGGTGCCGCCGCATAAGATTTCGAAGCGGACGGGAAATCGAAGCACGAGACCGGAGACGACGGCTGCGAGACTTTCTTCAAGGATTTCAACGGAGACAACACGGCTCTGATTTTCGCCTCCGGAGATACCCTTTCGTACTCTTCGATCAAAATCCGAAGCTCTTCATCGGATTTGATTGAAACTAACAGGTCTAGATCCTCGGTGGGTAACTTGCACTTCAAATCGATGGAATATCCACATGATTCCCCAAATTTCACCAACAGTTCTGCATAAACAAGAGATACACATTAATTTCCAAAGACGATATATAGCGAAAAGTCAGTGGGGAAAGGAAAGAGAACCACATTAAAATACCTGAACACGTAACCGAACGATCGACGGAGAGAACACGAGTGAAACCGCCGACGTACCGGAGTGTGCCGTCGGTGTGGCGAGGGACGATTTTCCCGCCGTAGCTATAGAGAAACTTGATCGATTTGCTGGAGTTCGCTGCCTGAGTCATGCTAGAGAGAGAAACTTGGAAGTGAGAGAAGGAGCGGCGGGGGGAAGAAGGCTTGGAAGAGAGAGAGAGGATTCTAGACTTCTGTTCGCTCCTTTCAAGAAACAGAGATTGAGTGCGGGGGGAGTATTTATAGAATTTGAGAGCCCTACAAATTTCAAGTTGCTAATACGAATTCAACACGGTAAAGGAGGGAATGCGACTATTCTCATTTATTTTATTATTTTTTAATTACGAGAAAATACGACCCTTCTGATATAATATTCGGATATTCCGTTTATAACAGGCTATTAAATATTGTGCTTATCTATTTTTATCTCCAATTAAATTTTTTTTCCAATAAATATAGATTGAATATATTTATAAAAAAATTCACACTTTTTTTTATTTGAACGTCTCACATGAATTTACATACTAATACAAAAAAAATTAATTTACATACATATTCACAAACTTTTACACATATTTACACATATGTCACCACTTTATAAAAATGAAATATTTTAAAAAATATCATCCCATAGAATATAAATTCCTTTTAAAAAGGAAAGTATATTTTAGTGATAACAATTTATACCATATAATGGATAAATTTTTATGAAAATTAAATTATATTCCAAAATTATATTTTAGTAAATATTGTACTTTTCGAAGCGGTTTACGTACGAACTACTTTCACTTTATACTTCGCTAAATTAAATAAACCCTTGTCTCGTAAATATAAGCATATGAAACCCTACTTTTCAAAGCGGTTTACGGACGAACCACTTTCACTTTATACTTCGCTAAAATAAATAGATTTTTTTTTAGGGTGACTTACATATATGTTCAAGAAAGTCATTATATTTACAAATAGGTGTTGTGGAGAAAAAAAATGTGCTTCTGTGCAAATATTTTGAACCTAATAGTTAGAAGTTAGTACATCAAGTCTTCATACACTCAAGTGAGGAGCCCGGTGGCCAGGTGAACTAACTCACCTAGTTAAAAATAAATAAAATAAATAGACTCTTGTCCTTGTAAATATAAGCATTTGAAACCCCACCGTAAAAAAATATAAGTTTTGTTAAATTTATTACCGTCATAATGATAAATTTTAAATTTTGCAATAAAAATGTAAAATAATATTTTTAAGATTTAAAAATTCTTTTTAGTTTTTATTCTTTTTTTACAAATAGATAATTTGGATAAATTATAGTCATAATAACGTGAGCAATATGAGTGACATATCGTACCGTACCACGTACCTACAAAAAATTTATATTACCGATATCGTAACGAATTTTTTTGTATACCAAAAAAGTATAATACATATCATACGGACCCTTCAATATATCGTATTGTATCGATATTTTGTTATGTATTAGTTCATACCAAAATATCGACTCATAAAGAAATACCAATCATATCAATATACCAATCATACCAGTTCATACTGTCATACTGCTCAATACCGAAGTAATTAAAGTAAGATTTTAATTAATTATTAAATATAAAAAATTGACATTGAAATTGTAATATTAAATTATCGACACGTTATATACCATCATACTAAAATACTTAAATATTTTTGCATATACAGAATATAAAAAAACATTTCGGTATACCAGTATACCGATTTATATCGAAAATATTTTTCGACAGTACACCGAATTTTTAAACATTAATATTAATATCATACCAAAATTTTCAGTATGATATCCTTTTTTATACAAGGTTTATATTTATGAATTTATTTTTTTACCTTGTTTTAAAAGTGGTTTATAATATAAATCACTTTCACACCATATCTATTCATTAAAAAAAAAAAACTTTAATGGTCGATTTTTTTTGTCACGTGCCTGTTATTCTTGTTTACTTTAGATAAAGATTTTTAATGATAAGAATTGAATTCTATTATTATTCTATATTTATATCTAATGATAGCTGTCATTATACTTTAATTTCCTCTCATTTTATAGAGTTACATCGAATGCATGATCCAAAATATTACTTTGTTCTATCATTACTAATATAAACATAACCAAATATTTTCTCATATCAATTTTCTCTCAAGATAATAATATAACCATTGTCGTTAAATAACTTCTGAAAAGACATATTTGAAAGACTTGGAGAAATTATATGTTATAAACTAACCAAATCACTTATAATTAACAAAGTTATATGTATACTTTTAAACTTTTACTTTCAAATATTTAAGCAAATATAATGATGAAATATAAGACCATCTTCTGCATCTGTCTCTATTATGAAGTCAATTAATACTACTCTATATAATAGAAACTGAATATTATTTTCAACAGTCAGCTTTATTTCTTAGCACTATAGTATACTCCCTCCGTCCCAGAGGTATTTTCACCTTTGAGATAAGTAGAGTGTTGTGTAAAATTATATTATTAAAATAATGAGATTAGTTGGATTGTGGGGATAAAGTTAAAGTAATAGTTTCCATTTATAGGGTGTGAAAACAATTGTGGGACGAACGGAAAATGAAAGTGTGAAAATAATTATGGGACGGAGGGAGTATTATTTATAAGTATTTATTTTTAATAAATTATTTTATTATATTATAATATTTTAAATTGATAAAAAAAAATTCATGCAATTTTTTAAGTTGAAAATATAACATAAATTACAACTGATATTTATATTATAATGAAAAATTCAATTACAATGAAAGTGTATATAATAGCTTTTCTTCAATTGTAATTATATTAATATTTTGTTTTTACTAATATCGTTTTAATTTTAAAAAATATTAATTATAATTATATATAATAATGAAAATGACATATAGTGTGAACATATTCAATACAAAAGTACTTTATTGACTTTGCGTAGAAAATACAAGTTGCTGGATCGTCACTAGTCTGCTTCATCATAAGCTGCTGATCAGCAGTCTGCTTCACTTAGAAGTTGTTGACTCGTCACCAGCTTAACAACTGTTGGCTCGTCAGAGCGTACTTCGATCTGATTCTTTCTTCGTGCTTGATCAATTATCTTGGACACGTCAATCCGGACTTGATTAATTACTTCCTTAAGCACGCACGTCAATTAGTTCATCAACATACAGTACAAAGCCACAAATGGAGTAATAAATAAAAATTTGGCATAAATCTATAAATTATTGTTGTAGTTAACTGATTATTGGAGGATAATTTTAATGAAATTAACTACTCCAACGCGCGCTCCGCTGGAGAAGCTTTTAAGTATATAACATTTAACTTTACCAAAAATGACACATTTGCTATTAATAGCCATTTTATTTAAAAACTCTATATTAAATACTTCGAATCTTATTCCAATTTTTTTCGGATAACTAAACAATATCTTCATTCTCTCTTTATTTTATTTATATTTTTAAAATAAAATACTTCAATTTTCATTAAATAGGCTCACAATATCTTCACTATTTTCTTATTTTATTTATATTTTAAAATAAAATTTTAATTTTCATTAACTCATGTATCCTAATTATAAAGTAAAATAAAATTGGTAGATGGAACACATGTATAAAATGAATAGCATGTGTGTGGTTAGTGTTTATAGTTGTTTCAATGATAACTCATAATCATATTTTTACAATATAAAAATGAGAGTCTCAAACCACTCTTATTCAACTTCCGCAACTAGTCATTGCTAGTTTACTACTATCCTATCTAACATGATCTATTGATATTTTAATTGACACTTTGTTGGTTACAATCAGTGGTGCACAAAAATGCAAGTTTGGAAGTTTAAACTTAGGTTTTTTTTGGCTTGGATTTATTAGCCCGCGGGCTAAATGGACTAGCCCGCCGGTTAACCGAGCCCGTCCACTAGCCCGCATACTTTTTTTAATTTATATTTACCTATTAAATATATAACATACTTATAGTTATTATTATTATTAATTGAAATTATCTCCAATTTCTATTTATATGTTATATTAATTTTAAGTATTTAGATTTGAACTTTTAAATACAAATGAACTTTTAAGTATTTAAGTGTTGACATTTGAACTTTTTGTAATTATGTTAAACTATTTTTATTAATTTTAATGAAATTATAAACAATGTTTAGGTTATAGTTTTATGATAATTATTTTAGATTATGTGTTAGATTTTAGTTTTTTTTTAAATATTTTTGACATAACCCGTTCATGGCCCGTTTAGCCCGAACGCCGCTAGGGTTAGAGTTATGTCTCAAATATTAGAGGACTGTTAAGAATAAATTGGATAAGGCCCTAACCCGTTTAGCTCGAAGCCCGTTAGGGCTAGTCCGTTTAACATCTCTAGGTGCTAGGCTGCCATTGCTGACTCGATTTCTGCAAAATCGCCAATTTTAGGCGTTTTCGGGTCTAGGCTGCTTAAAATTTGTATTTTATATTTTTTTTAAAAAAATTGACCTAGGCGCTAGTCGGTGAAAAAACGTCCGATTACCGATTTTCGATTTCTACGACCTTGGTTATAATAAAAAAGTTATAACTATAATTGTCAATTCCTCTTAATCGTATGATGATTCTGAAGGCACTAATGATGTTACTAGTCTCTAATCTATGCCATCAATCGGGAAAAAACTTTCAATACGCATACGTAAATATGATGAGTAGTTAGGCCAATCATAAGCACTTAATTCAATTACCAGAATTATAAGATTTTCAGTTTATCATGTAACTGGAAAATTAATTAGTTGGACATATGGGCCCCTTATATTATTAATTCATTCTACCAACCTTTGGGTGAATTTTTTTTATAGAGCAAATTAAATAATCACATATTATTTGATTGTTGTTTAGTTTATATTTTAAAAAAAATGTTGTAAATTAGTCTTTCGAACAATTTTTGTGTGTGTGTGTTTTCTACATATTTATTTATTAAATAAAATTAAGTAAAACAATGTTGTTTGACAATAAAGTGTTCATGTCGGAAAGTTACTTCAGACCATGGCATAAAGAACATTGTTGGAAAGACTAACTTGTAATAATATTTAAAAATATAATTCATTGGCAATTATTCAAGAGTTTTTAAGTTAAATTACAATTAATAAACAGTTCAAAAATAAGTTTTTTCTTTAGCTATCACCATATTTAAAAAATATATAATCTATATATCTCCATCTCATCTTCGTAATTCTTCAATTTTTACTGTAACTCTCGATTATTTATGGTACCCATATGAATTAGAATTATACAGAGAAGACTAACATAAATGACACATATAAATTGAAAAATAGACCCATATGAATAAAAAAAAAATTTGAGGTGTGATTAGTGGCAGCAATGAGGCAAACGTACCCTAAAAGAAGGAAAGGAAAGGAAAGAAAATAAAAAATTAAAAAAGAAAAAGAAAAAAGAAAGGAAGGGTGTGGGGCCTCGGTCCAGTTGGGGTGTGATTAGTGGCAGCAATGAGGTGGAGTCGTTATAAAGCGTCTGCATTTTTGCACCCCTATTTGAGCGCCACGTGGAGCTTAGGTTTAGGAGAATCGCGACGGGTTGTGATTGCCTGTTGTCGGCTCACGCCGAACCCATTTACATTGCGACAAGTATCCTCCTTCCTTAGTATAGTGATTGATTTATGGATGGTGAATGTTTCATAGTAACTCCCTTATCTGGGCCCACATCAAATTGTCGTTACCCTCATTTTCAAATTCCAATTAAAAATTTTCCTCTCTCTCCCTCCAATTTGTATTATTTATATTTTTAGGGAAATGACATTCAGATTCAATAATGTATTTTCTCCATCCACAAAAATTAGACTATCATTCTCGGTTATTAAGAAGAATTATTGTTGATGTGTAAAAGTAAGTATATTAGTATAAAAAAATATTTAATTTTTTAAAAAATACATGATGTGATGTATAAAAGTGAGTATATATAAAAAAAATTGTAAATTATCCATTTTAAGTAGGTAGACCATTTATTGTGGACGACTGTTTAAGGCGGCGGAAGGAGTAAACAAGTTAATTTTTTGAGAGTGAATTTTTTTTAAATATATTTTTGGTGTGATAAATGCAAGACTTTAGCATAAATACAAGTGAAAGCATTGCATTTATATTTAATTGTTGCACTTAATATACTTTGAAAAAAATTTAAAAATTTAAAAAAAATAAATACTTTTTCACTTTATACAGACAAGTTACTCTCTATTTTTTTTTTAATTTAACATGATTTTTTTGTGGTTTAATCTTTTATGCATTAGGTGCACCACAAAATGCAAGTTTATTTTTAAAAATTACTCTTATTATTACTGAAAAGTCATCATGTTATTATTGAATTTTTTTATTAAAGACAAACTATTGTATAGATAATTTTAATAATATGAACCACTTTTTAACACAAGATTTTTTTATTGTGAGCTGATTTTTGTAAGCTTATTAAAGAGTACTCTCTCTGTCCATCAAATTATTTTCCACTTTCATTTTTTGTTTGTCCACAAAATTATTTCTCATTTCATTATTTGGAAACAACTCATAATAAAAGTTTGGACCCCACAATATTCTTATTTTTTTTCTTATTTTATCTATCATTTTAATATAATACTATTTTTTATTAAATTCTGTATACCAACTATAAAATGAGAAAAATATTTTATGAACGGATGGAGTACTTTTTATTAAATTGTAATAAGGGTAACTTTTCAATTTTAGCAAGAGAATTTTTTTAATAATATCATGAATAACTTTTAAAAGTATTCATTTGACTTGCACAATACATTAGGTGCACATGAGACTTGTCCTTTCCTTCTATGTGAAATTTAATATGCAAATATCACATAATGTAATATAATTAGTGAGTTAATTGCATGAAATCCCCCATGGTTAGAAAATATTGTGCAATTTTTTTTTTTTTTTTGAGATTTGAATGGAGTCATCCTTATGGTTTACTAAATAAAACGAATTTACTTTTTTCTAGAGACAAGTTAAGAATTTTTGTTGTTTTTTGTTATCTTCTAGATAATATAGTTTTAAGATTTTAATATTTAAAAAAATAAAATATAAAAAATTGATAAATTCATTAAAAATTTTTTTAAAGGAGGATCCGTTTATTTTAGTAAATTATAAGGAAATTTCGTGAAAATTTTAAATTACAAGAGATTGCGAGCAACATTTCCAAACTGTGAGTGTGTTTAGTGCAATTAACCTTTTACTTATTTTACACCAATTAATTTGAAATTACTATTATAACAAGCATCAATCCAAAACATTATGGATTGTAATGATGACTGGGGGAGGGTACGAGCCCACCAACTGACACGATGGGACACTCAAAAGTAATGAATTTAAAAGATAAACATGCAATCAGATATGATGACATACCAAATCTTTCCAGACCAAGCACTCTTCACCCCGACCACCGTCTCACTTCAACTATATCTTGACTCCAGACTTAAGTCAAGTTCATTCTTCATAATTAAAAGAAAAATGAACTAAGGGGCACTTATTTTGATCATAGTTATATTAGTCAATAATCCACCTCAGATCCAACACATGAAGGTAACCACTCGTGTCTCAAACTCCGTCTTGGCTGTGCAAAGCCAAAGCGATAAGTGTTTGTTGAGGCTATGACCCCACCTCGAAATGTTGAAGCCGAGGGCAATTGAAGACCCAGGTCCGAATAGCTTCGCCCTACACTTACAAAGTCAAAGGCACACAAAGATCGAAGTACTTGTTGCTACGTTGCGCTTTAGTATAGTCAAAGCCTACTACTTCCTCAATCAAGAGACATGATTCGAAGTTCAAGCCAATTCCATTGACGAAGATCAACCAAGATTTGAGTATTTTAGGCATACAACCACTCTGTTGCATGGATGGTACATGTAAATCATTCCTGCTTAGAGTAAAAATCTTTTTTTATATTTAAATATCCAGAGAATATTTCCAGTGTACCACAATCATTGGACAAAGTCTGCCGCCAATTATGCATTTATGCATCCGTAAGGGATAGGTAATACCTTAAATCGTGACATTCAATGCCCCAAATCATGGTATTGAATGCCCAATATTCTGATATTTAATATTTAGAATCTTGACATTTAATATCCATATAGAATAAAATTCTAGATATATGCTAGAGTTAATTTGTACACTATAAATAGAGCCTGAAATAATTAACCATAATAAATGATCACAACCTTTTAAGTCCAAACTATATGCAGATTGACTTCATAAATTTTGGTGTTCATGCATATTCATTGTTTATCATATGCACACATTAAACACCATTCACCCAAATTAAATTGAGTTGTCCCAGATCCAACCACATAAAAGCTATTAATTACTGATATTAATTATCTGGGATCCAATATTTTTCATAAAACTTTTATTTTTGTAACATTTTTTAAGAAAAATAATTTATTTCAAAGAATGCAGAATTGCTTATAAGAATAAGAAATGGAATATTGTAATGGAAAAACATATACCAATATGAAAAGAATACGAGGCAACGTACCAAAGTGTGTGCTTTTAGACAAAGTTATTACTTATAATCGCACAATTTATTATTTAACGGTGTAAATCAACGAACGGAACCTGCACTTTCCTTTTGAACAAATTGAGCCAACAATTCACGACTTATGCTACTTTTATTTGTTATAGAATCTAGGGTAATACTCTTGGAAATTTTGGGTTATAGTATAAACTTTATACCATAAAATTTATTTATTGACGAGTGACAATATAATATTATGTACTTACTGATATCGTAGTGTGAAATATTTATGGTATAAGTGAATACAATTAATTAATGATATCAGTAACTACATTTTGTGGTATAAATTTTATACTATAAAACTTGTTTATAGAATTTTTTGTGTATAATCTAAATTAAAAAAATTTATTTTATTTAAATTGAATGACTTTAAATACAAGCATCTTAAACCAAATTAAGAAATCATAATGCATCTACTCTGCAATAGTTGAAAAGCAATAAGTTCTGAATGATAGAAGAAAAAAAATCTCACTCCAATGTATCTTGAGATTTAGATTACATTTAGGAATGGATGCAAAAAATAAATTGTCATATCAAACGCAATAAAGTTGTGTGACACTGTATATTTCTTGTGAACTCGTATCACTATTATGTGTAATCATTATTACTATTATAAAATTATAATTAATTTGTTAACAGTGATACTGTATTCATAACAACGATAGTAAATATACATAATAATGATAGTATATACACATGATAATGATAATTGATGAATCTGAATTCACCGTGAACTCGGATTCATACAAAATTTTATCACTAATATAATATTTCAGTAATAAATTTCACTATTTTTAATTGTTATTTTATCTTAATCTCATATATAATCACCCATATATCCGAGTTTAGAGGGATGATAGGCTGGCATTGATTTTTTTTTTCTTGTTGTAAATTTATAATTTTACATGTCGACAACATTATATGAAGTTTGAAGATTTTTTTTTTATTAGCGGAAAAATGAATTTTTCATTGCCACTAAAAAAAGAGTATAAGATGTTGTAATCGAGAGAAAAGCGCAAGCATAAAAGTAAATAACACGGAGTTTGATGACCCAGTTCGTCACGGAGTGACTACGTCTGGGGGCGACCAAGCCAGGAGATATAATAACATGTACTATTAAGAACTGCCGTTACAATGAATGTGTAGAATGTAGAGAATACAAAGGGAAGATACAATATATAAATGATACCTAACCCTAAGTCTTGTGGGCCTAAAGTCCACTGGATATATCTAATATTATATCCATAAAATATAATAATATATTTACATATATTATAACACTCCCCCTTGGATATAATATGACAAGGAAGAATGCAAGTGTTACTTAGTGGAGTGTTACAAATGGCCTCGAGGATACAATCATTAGGATTGTTTAACATTTGTTACTCCCCCTGAAGATAACAACCTTCCAAGTCGACGCATCCCGATTCCATGTACGTACTTTTCAAAAGTCAAAGTGGGAAGGGATTTAGTGAACAAATCAGCTAGATTGTCACTTGAGCGTACTTGTTTTATCGTGATCTCACCACTCTTCTGGAGTTCGTGAGGATAAAAGAATTTTGGGGATATATATTTCGTCAAGTTCCCTTTGACACAGCCGTTGCTCATTTGTGCAATACATGCAGCATTATCTTCATAGATAATTGATGGGCTTAAGTCAATAGAAGGGATACCACACGAATCGTGAATGTGTTTTATAAGGGACTTTAACCACACACATTCTCGTGCAGTTTCGTACAGAGCTATGATCTCTGAGTGGTTTGACGATGTGGTCACCAAAGTTTGTTTGACAGATCTCCATGAAATGGCTGTTCCACCACAGAGGAAAACATAACCCGTTTGCGATTTCGCATTATGGGGATCAGATAGATAACCAGCATCAGCATAACCTATAAGTGTGTTGTCTTGGTTTCTTTGATAGAAAAGACCAAGATCTTGAGAACCTTGAAGATATCGTAAGATATGTTTCACACCATTCCAATGTCTCCTCGTATGGGAGGCACTGAACCTTGCAAGTAGATTGACTGCAAAGGCAATATCGGGCCTAGTGCAGTTTGCAAGATAGAGCAGTGCACCAATTGCACTTAGATATGGAACTTCAGGTCCCAATAGCTCTTCGGTATCTTCCTTAGGTCTGAATGGGTCCTTTTCCAAATCAAGGGAACGGACAGCCATTGGAGTGCTTAAAGGATGAGATTTATCCATATGGAATCTCTCCAACACTTTCTTTAGGTAAGCTGATTGATGTATCAGTATTCCTTCAGGGAAATGCTCGATCTGCAGACCGAGACAGAACTTGGTTTTACCCAAAGTTTTCATTTCAAATTCAGTTTTTAAGATTGAACTTGCTTCTTCAATCTCTTTCCTTGTTCCGATAATGTTTAGATCATCCACATACACCGAGATGATGCAAAAACCATTAAGGGATTTCTTAGTAAAGACACAAGGAAAAGACTCGTTATTTACGTATTCCTTCTTCAGGAGGAATTCGCTTAGTCGATTATACCACATACGACCTGACTGTTTTAAGCCATATAACGAGTGTTGCAACTTAATGCTGAACATACTACGATGTTCGTTATTCCTCATTTGGGGAATAGTTAATCCATCAGGGATTTTCATATAGATGTCAGAATCTAATGATCGGTATAAATATGCGGTAATTATGTTCATTAACTGCATTTAACTGCCAGGGATATATGGCGGAACTTTATAATAGTAACAACAGGAGTATTTGTTTGATCACATCAAACTCAATAATGGGTCACTGCGAAAAACCCTTAAGCTGTTAATCTCGCTTTGTATCTCTCAACTTCATTTTGTTTCGTATTAATACCCATTTATATCCTTCAGGGATAAAATATTTAGGGGGTATATACGATAGAACAAAACAGTTTATTTTGCGAGTCTAGCTCTTCCATATTTGCTTCTTTCTATTGCATCTAATCAAATTTAGATACTGGTACCAGATTTTAGAAAGAGCAACTATGGGTACGAAGATGTTGTCGACAACAGTGATATGTTTGTCTCCTGTGTTTATTTAAGATTCATGTAAACCAGATCTTGATCATTTCCCATTGATCTGGGTGTTCCGCATCCTAGTATTTTGATTGCTATGTGCACGTGCGTTTTACTAGGATTTCTCGTCTTCAGGACGAATCTCTTCAGGAGATTTCATGAGTGACTGAATATATTATTAGCATTAATATACCATGGTTTTGTGTAAGGAGGTTCATTACGCTTCTGGCGTATAGGGGCATCCTTAACTATTCACAGTCACTTCATTTATAATCAGTAATGCATTTGATAATGCATCTGGCAGATTACTTGCTGATTATTGCAAGTTTATTTTCTTTTGAACTTTTGGTTCAAGTTTGACTAGTGCGTGGGCCTAAGTATTGAAGATCTTTTGTGTTCCACATAATTTCACGGCATTTATTAATTGTGGTATTTTTCTCTCCCCCTAAGGCCGGAAATAGATCTTCGTCGAATGTGCAGTCAGCGAAACGGGCTGTAAACTGATCCCCAGTTAAAGGCTCGAGGTATTTAAGTATTGTGAGAGATACAAAATTAATGTAAATACCGAGTTTCCTTTGTGGGCCCATAGATGTTCGCTTAGGTGGTGGTATTGGAACATGCACTGCACAATCGAATGTTCACAGATGGGAAATGTTAGGTTCATTTCCACGCACGAGTTGAATAGGGGAATATTCATGATATGCAGTTGGTCGGAATTGGATTAGTGATGATGCATGTAAGATTGCATGCCCCCAACATGAAATAGGTAAGTTCGTTTTTGTAGTAGTAGCGGTCTAGCGATTAATTTAAGACGTCTAATTAATGATTCAGCTAGACCATTTTGAGTATGAACATGAGGGACCGAATGCTCCACTTTGATTCCCAATGCCAAACAACAATCATCAAATGCCTTATAGGTGAATTCACCGGCATTGTCCATGCGTATGGATTTGATTGGATGGTCTGGGAATTGTGATATCAACAGGATAATCTGAGCAATAAGCTTTGCAAAAATAGTATTGCGAGTGGATAGCATGGTGACATAAGTCCACCGAGTGGATGCATCTATTAGGACCATAAAGTACTGAAATGGTCCAGATGCTGGATGTATTGGTCCACAAATATCTCCTTGAATCCGTTCAAGGAATTTAGGTGATTCAGTTCTTACTTTACTACTAGAAGGACGAATTATGAGTTTACCCATTGTGCAAGCATCACATATGTATTCATTAACAGAAGGGATTTTGTTGTGTGTTATGTTATGGCCAGATGAATTACATAGAATCCGACGCATCATGGATTGTTCTGGATGTTTTAACCGCTCATGCCATAGTTTGAAAGAATTTGGATCATTAAATTTTAGATTAAGAGCTATATGGAGATTTGAGGGTCTGATGTATGTATAATACAAACCAGACGAGAAAGATGGAAGTTTTTCGACGATGTGTTTACGACAATTCAAATAGTGAGTCATCATCATATATTCACTATTGTCCTCAGTATTTGTTTCAATGTGATAGTCATTCTGTCGAATGTCTTTGAAACTGAGGAGGGTACGCTTTGATTGTGAAAACAATAAAGCATTTTCGATTATTAATTCGGTACCCATAGGTAGAATGATCGAGGCTCTTCCGGAGCCAACGATTTGTATGTCGTCATCGGAAATAGTAGTGGTACTTCCTTTCTTTTCAGTTAATATTTGGAAAAATTGTCTATCTTTTAAGATAGTATGTGTAGTAGCAGCACTATGAACTAAGCACAACACATTAATCTCCATAAGCACACAAGTGTATGTTTGGATACGTTTAGATATGAGGAATGCTAAGGAGAGCCAAGATTACAGACGCTGATTGATCAGCCGCACAAGGGATCACTTAGGTCCTACTTTCTCAAAAACGTATTAAATTTTGTAGTCAATAGTCATATGTTCACCCAAGAGGTCATCCTTTGTCTATGACAAAGCCTGCTTTGGGCAGGTCAGTGTGGTGTGTTTCACCGTGATGAGCCTTCCTATTTTTGTCTTTTAGCATACGTTGATACGCCTCCACCAAATATTTTGGTATACGACACGAGCGAGACCAATGGTCGTCGCATCCACACTTGTGACAGACTTGTTTGTTCTGTGCACGTGAGCTCGATAGTTGATCTTGAGGTGCATTCATTTCAGTTGCACTTTATTGTGCATTGTTGCGACCTCGACCTCTTCCCCTACCACGGCCTCGACTTCGGGTCGATCCGCGTTCCCCACTCGCCTCATTTCCTTTTCCACGTTTACGGCCTCTAGAGTTCCTCCGAGTAGCATGTGCTTCAGGCACAGCTTGTGAGCCAACCGATCTAGTATTGTGATTTTTTATCAACAATTGGTTGTGCTTTTCTGCAACTAGAAGTGCAGAAATAAGGTCGGAGTGTGTGTGATACTCTTTGGCCCTGTACTGCAGTTGGAGTACAAGATTAATAGCGTGGAAAGTGGAAAGAGTTTTTCAATTAACTGATCAACAGTTATTGTTTCTTTACACAGCTTAAGCTGAGAAACTATGTGATGTAGGGCGGAGTTGTACTCCGTTACAGACTTGAAGTTTTGGAAACGAAGTGTTATCCATTCATGTCTGATTTCGGGGAGGATCACATCGTTTTGTTGTTGGAATCGATCCTGGAGGGATTTCCACAACGTCGATGGATCTTTTTCAGTGAGGTATTCGTTCTTAAGATCTTTGTGAAGATGATTTCTTAAGAAGATTAGAGCTTGTGCCTTTTGGGCAGTTGTGGATTTAGATGATTGTCTAGTTGTGTCGGTAAAGTCTTTAGAGACAAAGTGGATTTCAACGTTGAGAGCCCATGTCAAATAGTTATGGCAATCAAGTGCCAATTAATCGAATTCACATTTAGTGATATTTGACATGTTTTTGCTACAAAAATTAATAAATAGAAATTTATTAAAAATTATTTGTTTGTAGCATTTAATAATTAAGGCTCAATCATAAAAATTTGCTAAGATAAAAATTAATTATAGGGGGTATTTAATAAAGGATTGAGTGTATGACTTTATGAGACATTTATTAATGGGACTTGAACCCAAAAATAATTATTGGATAAGGCCTTAAAAAAAATTTGATGATTTGGGCTTCATAATACCATTATGAATTTTTATTAATGGGACAACGAGCCCAAAAATAATTGTTAGGATCCAAATTAATTAGGATCAACTAAATAAAATGCCCAATCAATTAAAAAAAATTGGCCTAAGTAATTATTTATTAATATTAATAATTAATTAATAAAGTTTTTTTTTTTTTTATTAGTAGGGCACGACCCGTATTAAGGAATTATCAAAAAATAGGCCCAGGACAATAATGGCCCATTTGAATTAAAAGGCAATGTCCCAAATGATATGGCCCAAGGTTAACAATTGCGCAGAGATGAAAATTAGGGTTTCAGAATATTTCGGATGTGAGTACACACAAATTCAATTTCCGAATTTTCCGGGCGCACTCACGCGAAAAAGTCGCCGACGAATTCGCAGCCCGTTCGTCGCATTCGTGGATCGAATCAAAATCGTCCACGACGGCCGACATTTTGTCGCAATTTTCAGTCGCCGTCGTGCGTTGCCGTACAGCCGCCGTCGCAAGTCAGGGCCGGAGGCGCCGTCACGGCCGTCGCACAGGGGCGTCGTCGCAACGCTCGGTGCAGGTGCACGGTCGTCGCCGTCGCCGTATAACGGCCGTCGGCGTACAGCAGCCAGACACCACCCTTCGCCGTCGACGCAAACAGTCTCTGGGTTTTAGGCGTCGTGTGATGCCGTCGCGCAAAGGGTCCACCGCCTTCGCGGTCGCGCGGCTGTCACGCCGTGGGTCCACTTCAGGGGACTACACGGTTCGTCACGGGTAGGTGTCGATTCTTGTCCACTTCGATTTCTCGAATTGGGTATTTTCAATCAGATGCAATTGGGGATTTCTGGGTTCGAAGCAAAAAGATACTGAGTTTTCTGCTATCAGAATTTCTCGAAGAAGGGAAAAAAAATTTGATCCTAGGTTTCGATTTTGATTTTTAAAAAAAAGGTTTTGATCTGGATTGAAAACCTTTTGGTATATTTCGAAACACAGAAGTTGGGTTTATCGATTTGGAAATTAATCGATCTGGGGGACTAAAATTTCGAAAAAATTGATTTGGTTTCGAAAAAGATTTCTGAAAACTGGGTTTCTGTTTCGTAAAAAACAGATTGAGTTTGGGGGTTCGATCGGAGGGATCGAATTATTGGGAATCCAGGTTTTGTACAAACAGATCATCCAAGTATATAAGCATATAGGCAGTGTACAAACAGATATAAGCCATGTGAAACATTGCTCAAGCATGCGGTTTTTCAATGTAAAACATATATACTATCGGATAATCACATGATCAGGAATTTAAGCATATGAATGCAAAACATGAATTTAAGCATATGAATGCAAAACATGAATCACATATATAGGGATATATCATGTATACAAGCATGCGATTTGCAGGGTATAAAGCATACTGTTCATGACAGCATAAGCATATTCACCCTAAGCATGGATTTCTATTTTTTTCAGAAAACATAATAAATAAACTTACAGTTTTATCGCTTAATAAATTCCAGAAAAAATATTGAGTTTTGAATCCGATCCGAAAACTGCTGGAGCAATTCTCTCGTAAATCCTTAATGCTCGAGAGACTCGTGCTGATAACGTGTTGTAATCGAGAGAAAAGCGCAAGCATAAAAGTAAATAACACGGAGTTTGATGACCCAGTTCGTCACGGAGTGACTACGTCTGGGGGCGACCAAGCCAGGAGATATAATAACATGTACTATTAAGAACTGCCGTTACAATGAATGTGTAGAATGTAGAGAATACAAAGGGAAGATACAATATATAAAGGATACCTAACCCTAAGTCTTGTGGGCCTAAAGCCCACTGGATATATCTAATATTATATCCATAAAATATAATAATATATTTACATATATTATAACATAAGACACCCACAGATCCTCTCCATTTATTTCCTCTTCATTTTCTGTGAATTTCGAAAAGAGAAAAATAAAAAATTAAAATAATTAATAAAAATACATATTTATGAGATTCATGATAATGACCTCACTCCATGTATTACGTTTATCTCTCTCCCAACTTTAGAAGAAATTTACAATAAGAAATGGATGAGATCCGGACTAATATAAGACATACCATTCATAGATTATAGCATCCTCGTCGTACAAAATCAAGACAGCATATTCTATCTTTCAAATAAGCAACTCAAACTCCTAGACCAATCACTAAAACAAATCTTATCAATCTTTGCATAGCCAACTCTACACTGGATTTTTCAATTCCGTCATAACATCCTCTTCCGATGTTTGAAAATTTTGGAAAATTATTTTATTTCTCATTTTCCACAACAGTCAAATCAAGCATTTCAATGAGTGAACAAAATTGTATTAGATTTGTGGAAGGTTTCGACCAAAATGCAGTCTTGACCCCCACCCACTCACAATATTTCGTCCACACATTATATGAAAATTTACATTTAAAAAGAGCACGTCTTACTGTTTCCTCTTTTTCTTTACAAAAGGCACACTTTATATCCGAGTCCCTTGTAATTATGTTCATTTTCTGAAGTTCTGAAATGGTTGGCAACCTCTCACAAATTGTCATTCAAGCATGCACCTTTACTTTGGTTGGAATTCATTTATTCCATAGAATTTTAAATTCCTCTTGTTCCTCTCCTGCTGCCAGATGTATCTTCCAAAAGAGCCACTCGAACACCTTTGTCAATTTGTATATAGACCACCTTCACTTATCTTCCTCACTTCTTCGCAAAGGGTACCTGTGAACAACATTTAACAGCTCATTAAGAACATCTCTCTCCCTCCTCCACTTCCACTCCAAGACCAACTCCCACACTCTAGCAATTTTATCGCTCGCTAAATGAATAACTTGGGGAAACGATGTCTAAGAGGCGTTTCCTCATCCCACACATCCATTCAAAATCAAGTACTCCTCCCTTCCACTAACACCTTTTTCAAGTTACTGAAAAACCAGTCACTACTCCCTACTCATGCACTTTTTACAATCTCTCTCCTAGGCACCAAAGGACCTAACCCTTCCCACAAGTCAGCTCTCTCCTTGATTCTATCACTCTAGCCCACAATCTCTTTAAAATTAGAATTTTTAGTGATTTAATATATCAATTTTCTATTGATATATTTTAATATCTGACATTATGTTTGTGTGTTAATAATAAAAATTGTATTAATTTTGACATTGCACCTGATCATGTTATCACCAACAAAACCAAATAAAAAATTGTACTTCATCCGTCCCGATATAAGTTATTTATCGCTTTTGGGCACATGAATTAAGGTAAAAATGAAAAAGTATAAGTGATGTGATGGAAAAAATGAAAAGTGAATAAGAATAGTGTAAAAAATTATGAAAATAATAACAAAAAAGTGAATAGAAGTTTCCAAAAAAAGGTAAAAAAAGAAAGAAAAAAGAGCAAATGTGAAACATATAGTAGGACGGACGTAAATAACAAAATGGGCAACATATAGTACCTGTTTTAGAACTCTAAAATCAGCTTCTAAAACAATTTTTTTCTAAAAGTTTTCTCTTATAACTTTTGAATAGTTTTGTAAAGTTTCAAAACGGCACATAGTGAGATGGAGGGAGTATTTATTTTGTCAATCTATTTCATTTATTCTTTATAAAATGAAACTTGTTAATGATAACTCAATATTGATAACCTATATTATTAAACAGCCTAGCTATTAATGGATTCGATAGTAAAATTCTAAAATATACATATCAGGAAAAAAAAGTATTGTATAATTATGTATACACTTATCATATATTCATTATAAATAAAAGCTAGTGATCACTAATATTAATTATCCGGCAAACAATATTTCTTATAAAACTTTTTATTTCTGTAACATTTTTAAGGGGAAATTTACATATAGATTTAAAAAAAAATCATTATATTTATAAATAGGTTTACAATTTTTGCACAAAACATATTTTTTTCTGCACATAATTTTTTTTTTCTATACAGAATCTATTGTAAATATAGTAACTTTTTGAACCTATATCTAAATCACCATTTTTTAAGTAAATAATTTATGGCAAAGAATGCAGAATTGCTTATAAGCATAAGAAATGGAATATTATAATGGAAAAACATATACCAATATATATGAAAAGAATTTTGATGCAACGTACCGAAGTGTGTGCTTTTTAACAAAGTTAATTATTACTTATAATCGCTCAATTTATTATTTAACGGTGTAAATCAACTAACGGAACCTGCACTTTCCTTTTGAACAAATTGAGCCAACACTTCATGACTTTTGCTACTTTTATTTATGTTATAGAATCTAGAGTAACACTCTTGAAAAATTTGGTCATACTATAAAATTTACTTATTGATAAGTGATAATACCATATCGTGTACATACTAATATTATAGTGTAAAATATTTATGGTATAAGTAAATACAACATAGTGGTATCAGTAAGTACATCATGTGAGTACGTTTTATATTTTAAAACTTGTTCATAGAAGTTTTTGCGCATTATCTAAATTTTAAAAAAAATGTTATTTTATTAAATTGAATGACTTTAAATACAAGCATCTCAACCAATTAAGAAATCAAAATGCATCTACACTGAAATAGTTGAAAAGCAACCAGTTCTGAATGATAGAAGAAAAAGATGTCACTCCAATGTATCTTGAGATCTAGAGTTCAGAGGGATGATAGGCTGGCATTGATTTTTTTTCTTTTTGTAAATTTATAATTTTATTTGTCGACAACGTTATATGGAATTTGAAGATTTTCAATGATTTAATATATCAAATTTCAATTGATTTATCTTTAACATCTGACATTATGTTTGTGTATTGATTTTGATATTCCACCTAACCATTATTACCAACAAAACCAAATAAAAAATTCTACTCCTTCCGTCCCGCTATAAGTTGTTCGTTGCTTTTGGCCACACGAATTAAGGTAAAAGTGAAAAAGTATAAGTGATGTGATGGAAAAAATAAAAAAGTATAAGTGATATAATGAAAAAAGTGAAAAAATATAAGTGATATGATGGAGAAAAGTGAAAAAGTAATGTAAATAGTGTAAAAAATATTGAAAATAATAATAAAGAGGTGAATAGTAGTTTCTAAAAAATTTAAAAAAACAATGAGCAACATATAGTGGGACGGACAAAAATGACAACATGAGCAACTTATAGTGGAATGGAGGGAGTATTTATTTTGTCAATCTATATTTTATTTATTTTTTATAAAAAGAAAATTGTTAATGATAACTCAATATTGATAACCTATATTTAAAGAGCCAAGCTAGTAATGATTTCGATAATAAAATTCTAAAATATACATATCAGGGAAAAAAAAAGTATATGAACTCGAGTTCACGGTGAAATCAGGTTTTCAATTATCATTGTCATATGTATACAATAACACTGTTATCCATATATACTATCACTGTTAAAACATTAAGTATATTTTTGTAATAGTGATAGTATATATGAATAACAGTCATACGAGTTCATGTGAACTAGAGTTCACAAGAGACCTACTCTTATATAATTATGTATACACTTATCATATATTCATTATAAAATATAACAAATTAATTACTTGAAACAATATATAATCTACCAGATTTACATTAATACAACAAAGTATAACAATATATATATATATATATATATAATATATAAACGAGTTTTTTGCACTTTTGGTCCCACAGAACATGTGTATTATATTAAAATTGGTCTCATACAATTTTTTCTTCACTTGTAGTCCCAAACGTTACAAAATTTACATATTTGATCCAAAAAATTGACGGCTACATTAAATGCAAGGTTTGCAGCGTAAGACCCATAAGATTTACTCTTACTTAATTGTGTTTAACCCATTAATATGTATTTTCATATATAGTATTGAATTTTTAATTGCACAATAACAAACTTCATAAATGTTAAAGAATTAAATTATTTGAATTATAAATTAGATTTTAAAATATATTAAACTTTAAATATCAATAAAAAATAGAAATTAGAAAATAATTATAATAAATAATTAAAAAATAAAATGAATCTTGAAAATAATTAAATTAAGTAGTATTTAATTAAAATCATTTAAACCTAACTAAAATATGAAAAATTAAATAAATCAAGTAAAATAAAAAATAAAGTTTAAAAAATTTAAAAAACATATAAATACTACAAAATCTTCAAAAAAATATTAAATTAAAAAAATCTTTAAAAATAGGCCAAAGTTTAATAAAATCATATATTTTTAAAATCAACTAGACTTCATAAATAATTAAATAAAAAAATAATTATATTTTAATTATTATTTATCTTGAATTAAAATTGGAATTTTTTAAAATTAATTTCTTAGTTTTAACTATTTTTTAAGATTTTGTTGAATTTTTTTAACTATTTATTAAAGATTTAAGTTTATCATTTGAAGATTT
>JAPKLY010000204.1:237074-297179 GCA_026898435.1 Prunella vulgaris
CCTAAAATTAAATTTCGAAATATAGTGTTAGATGTATGCATTTACTTTTTATCGTATTTATTCATAGCATATACTATTACTAAGGGAAAAAAATTAATAATGATCAATAATTTATATAATATACTTTTATATATTACTCCCTCTGTTCCACTATAAGTTACTCATGTTACCATTTTCGTATATCCCACTATGTGTTGCTCATTGTTTTTTTTTTACCTTTTTTTGGACACTACTATTCACTTCTTTATTATTATTTTCAATACTTTTTACACTATTTCCATTACTTTTTCACTTTTCTCCATCACATCACTTATACTTTTTCACTTTTTTCATCACATCACTTATATTTTTTCACTTTTACCTTAATTCGTGTGCCCAAAAGCAACGAATAACTTATAGAGAGACGGAGAGAGTATATAATTACGATGTAATAACGATTCGAACACATTAATAGTTAGATCAATTCAATCGAAAGTACCAAGGCTGTTGGAGTGAGTGCGACAAATCCTTATTTTTACCCTTTAGTCCCTGCATTCTGCTAAGTCCATTAGTAGTTTATGTAGTTGTTTTGTCTATGATAGTTAGCTTAAACTGTAACTGTCGAAAATTACCAATACTAAAATTCAAACCGCAATAAGAGTTTTGGGCCACCAAAAGAAAAAAAAATTCAAATGCGGGAGATTTTGATCTTGCCAAAGTCAAATTATAATACCTAATTATTTGAACATTTCAAGTTTTATTTAAACAGTTCCGTCCTAAAAAAAAAATAGAGATTATGTGCTATTTTTTACAATGAGACCTCAAACATATTGCTGAAATGATTAATTCAATAAATCTCAATTTTTCATTTAAAATTTTTCTAATAAAGGTGAAACCTCAAACTAATGTAGGAAGAATATTTTTTTGCTCAGAATCATTAAGAAGATGTGAGGTTTTTTTTTTTTTTTTTTTTAATGTTGGTGTAGATTATAGAAAAAAATTAAGGAGGGAGAGAAAAATAAAATGTTGCGGGTGTAGTATTTTTTGTATGCATTTTATTAGTAATTTTTTTTTTAAGATTTGACACTGAATTATTGGGTCGTGTGATATTTCACTGCATACACTTAATATAGAATGGGTTGTATTGAATAAACAGCCACAAATAGCATGTAAATATGTAATTATTGCGGCTATTCATCCACAAAATTGGTTAGGCCACACACACCTTATCTTTAGTAAAAATACTATCAATTAAAAATATGAATGCACCCTTTTTATAATTAAAAATCAAACAATACATTTATTGAGAATACCCTTAGGGCCCACATTAAAATCAAAATATATCAAGTGTTAAAAAAGAAAATCTTTAGATTTCTATTTCATTTCATTCAACTATTCATATTCATCCATATGCATCACCATCAACTCTTCGCAAAATTCTGTGCATATATATTTCTGTCTCGAGATTATCATTAACATTTGTTTTATATACATCTATATAATGAAAATGTACATAAATATACAAAAAATAATGGAACCCTAAATAGATTTCTACTTGTATATTTAAAAAGAAATAATGTTGTGGATATAGGGTATGTGGAGCCTAGAACCTAAAAAACAAAGATAAAGTTCATTAATTAATGTCTGATTAATTGTAAAATTTGTAAGTTTTAAATTCGTAAATTTAGAATAAGAGGTGGGTCTAAAAATTATTTTAAGGATGTAGTGGTATATTTAAAGTAATTATACTAAGTAAAATTAACAAGGTGAGCTAGCTCACCTGACTCCTCACTTTAAGTGGGTGATCTGTGTTCGATTCCCTCTGGGAACAAATTAAAGGAAATGGGCGGTGGGTTTAAAAAAAATTAAAAAATAATTAAAATATAAAATGTATTTAAGATTATTGAATATTAAAGAGAATCTCGAGAATACAGATTTATTGACCCAGTTCGCCAGAAATACTACGTCTAGCGGTGATACCAAGCTAGAAGTATTCTTTTATTTCTTCCACATATAATAAAAAGACTGAATTGTCCTGCCATTAGTTACTCTTCATGAAGGTACAATAATGTATTTTTCTTCAACACTCTTTTTTGTGCCAAATCTAAAGGGTGAATAATGCATAAATATTGCCTCAATGAAAACCTTGCCAGCGAGTAACAAACCCAGTAGAAAAAAATAATTTTTGGTCGAAGAAAAAATAAGTTGTAATGCACCTATATTAAGACTCCCCCTGAAGTATACACCTTTCAGCGGATATGTACATCTATCAAGTAGGCTCAGAAAGTTTACTCATCCCAATTCTTTTTATATGTTTCTCAAATGTAGTCTTTGGCAATAATTTTGTAAACAGATTAGTTGCATTGTCTTCAGAGCTTATTTGAGTTACTTGGATCTAGAGTATATCTTGCAGTTGCCCAACACCACACAAATCATGCGTATAGAGAAAAGAAAGAGACAAGAGAGAGAGAAAGATCGGTGGTCATGGTAGAGATTGGCATTCATGTCTGCGTAGAACAACGACCATGGTAATGGAGATCAACTGCACCACCACCACTGCCATTAAAGGTCGCAACTCCGATGTGTTGAAGAACGGTGGCGAATTTGCTCTATCATACTCAAATTTACGATGATTCCGGATGTGGCAAAGAAAGGGGAGAATGAGAGAAAGAAATGGAAGAAGGACGATCTAGGGTTCCACCGCCCTCTGCTGATGTTCGATAAGGGGGGAGAGGCTACAACATTTGAGAGAGAGAGAGAGGGGGGAGGCACATTGTTTTTTGATAGCCACTGCTTCTAATGTTTTTCTTTCCTTTTCAAGTTGCTTTTCTTCAAATTGTTTTGTTTTTCTTTTGTTCTTTTTAATTATATGTCGTGTATCATTATAGTGTTGGTGATATTTAGTTTGAATTTTTGAATCAGTTGAAAATTTTATTTTGTCTGTGTATTATATAATTCTCTTAGACAATTATGCACATTTTAGGTGATTATGCAATTTTCTAGACGTGTTGTTAGTGGATCCAACAATAAATGAGATTTAATTTGTGGTGGCGGTTAAGGATCCTAACAATCAATAATAAAGATGAATAATTGAGAAGTACATGGAAAGGGATTTGTCAAACTCTATCTTGCAGAGTTTGAACTTGAATGAGTGTTCTGTTGTGTTCTATTTATGGCTAAACAATGACATTATTTATAGATACATGATGAGCTCTTTGTGGCTGCCTTAGAATATCACTAAATCAGAGCATTTAATGTTGAGATTGTGCAAATACTACTTAATCCGCCAAATCTGGATGACAAGTTAGATTACAACAATAGGGGGTTGACAGCTTAGCCTAGCTAGCGAATGTCTAGTCTACTTTACCAATTCTTTCCTAATATGGACATTGTCCCGCCACTCAAGTGTGGGCGAATATTTATTACATGTCATACTTGGCTTAATCATATCTTTTAACTAGATTTAGTGATTCCCGCCTTCGAGGTTGAGGTCTTCAACTTGACCTCAATCGAGCTTCGATGTCCTTAAGCAATGTCAACGTTGGACAGTGCTTGAGCGACAATGTGGGGCAACGTCGTATGGTGTCTGCACCTAATCTCGTTCTGACATGATCTTGGCTAAGCGACGTCAACGTGGTGCTCTCGGTATGAGGTGACATCCACTCAACGTCTGTGCCTTAGTCAATCTCATGTCTCTTTCCAAAATTTTGGGCCTTGAGGGATCAAACATGACATCAATTGTATTGGACATTGGACCCATGATCAATTATGCTAACTTTATGCAAATATTTTTTGTTCTATTCTGCAAACAAATTTGATTGATATGCAAAATTAAAAGTTGGCTCGAATACATACAACTAGAAATCAATAAAAAAATAAATCCGTAAAAATATCAATTTTTAAAATTTTATGTACATAAAAAATAAAAAAATGAAAGAGAAAAATCATTTTAAATTGAATTTTTTTTTTAAAAAAAAAGTAGTATGCTTGAGGCTCACAAATGTATCAAAAGGAAATAAAGAGAAATGGATGTATTAATTGAAAATTAGAGTATTATATATTTAGAAAATTAACCCTATATTTATTAATATATCAGTTTTTTTTTAAGATACATTTTTAAACATCTTTTGAGGTGAAAATTTCTCAATAACACATAACATTTTACTAAAGCATTGTAGATTATTCTCGAGTATGAATTTGCTTTGGGTACAATTTGACTAAGCACTTAATTTCCGACCTGGATTGAGTCCACATTTACTTCTAAATTCAAACCTCATTAATGACTAAACCCTTATAATTCAATTTATGTGGCTACATGTCTGTTTCTTTGGTTAGATTTGTATTAAATTCAAAATTACATTTAATAGATCTGGACCAACAAAATATCAAAATGTGAACTAATACAAACATGAGATTTTTCTTGATAAAGTCAAAGCACACGTAATACTAATTGGAGTTGTTTCAACCTTCAATCAAAGGAAAATGCATGCCCCTATTTACATGTAATTCTTGATTTACGTACAAGGTTGAGTTAATTATATAACTAAATCGAATTTTTAGAATTTCCTATTTTAGGTTATGCTTGATTAAATTTATTTTAAATATTTTATAAAATGTAACATCTTATAATTTAAAGTTCATGAAATATTAGCTTTTAAATTATAAATATTAATTTGACTATTACAATTTCTAGGACCTTTTATAATTTATAATAAATATATTTTTAAATTTTAATATAAATAATTTTTTTTATTTGGGTTCGGGAGGGTGGTAATGAAAAAAATAAATTGAGATATTCCAATATATGATTTTTATAGTTTATAAACTATAACATATTTATTTTAAAATTTTATAAGTTATTAAACATTTTATTTTACCAAGCACATTATTTGTGTAATATACATACATTCATATGCATATATATGAGCATAATAGTAAAGTATTACAAGTTTAAATTTTATATTGAGCTATAAATTGACAATTTTGTTAGATCAATAAACAATTCAATAAAAAAACAGTCCTAAATCAAGCAAGAGTAAACATTATTTGTACTTTGTAGTATATGTTCGGAGCGAAGAAGTAAGAGCATGAACTAAAAAATTTGACATCTTCAAATGGTAACTGCAGTGTGTTTAACTGAAGAAATTGAAAAACAAAATAAAGTTAAACAATGGTGTTAAAATGGCTTGAACCTTGACCCTAGGTTGGTGCCTTTAGATATGTATTATGATTGAGACCAATTTAATTTTTGAGCCTGTTTAAGGTCTACTTAGGATTTTTAAATAGTCTATTATTTGTTTGACATCATTCTGTATTCTATAACAGTTTTATTTAATATAATAATACGAGTTTATGTATATATATATATTATTTTTTTTTTTTTTTTTTTGATATAGTCGATACAATATTAGTGAATTATGTAAATTAATATTTTTTAATTTTCAGTTTCACGTATCTTTCATGCATCTATTTCAGCATATACTTTTAGTTATTGATAAAGAATAAAATTCTTGTCGACTTGTGGTCTAGCTATGTCGATTGTGCAATTGAAGTAAATTTTTAAATATTATTAATTATTTTTACTGATAATACCAATGAAACAATTATAATTATTCATTATAAATAAATATAATTATTAAATTTAAAAATACCCTTATCAATAGAGATGTCAACGGTGCGGGTTTGGGACGGGTTTAGCCAGGATCCGACCCGCCCCACGAACCCAACGGGTTTTACCCTCCCGACCGCCTACCCGCTTATTTTTATTTTATTTTTATTATACATATTAAATGCATTACAAAAAATATCTTAAAATTTAAAATATAACATCTATATACATTTGAATGATTTAAACAACAATAAATACACGAAATAGTCTGTTTCGAATTTTAACATATTAAATCTAGATATTTAAAATAATACATATATTGTTCATTGAAAATGAAAATGATAAAATAATTAATGGACCCTTGTACAACTTCTGTTCGTGTTATGAGCATATCTAATTTAATATTTTAATGAATATGTCAATTAATAGCCTAATTTTCGTACATTTAATTACACATATATAATATAATGTATTTATTTAACTATATATATTTAGTATATATAAATTATATGCGGGACGGGTCCACCTAATACCAGGACCCATCCCAAACCCGACGGGTTTTTGGTCAAACGGGTCCAAACTAGCCCCGCGATCCGTTTGACCGGGTTTTTACCTGATCTGTACGGGTTTGAACCCGCCCCATTGACATCCTTACTTATCAACATATAAATACCTTGACATTAATGAAAATGAGAACCCAAACGGTATATTTATTTTTTTATCAGCAAAACAACAAATTTATTTTTTATGTACAGATGTAAAGGAAAGTATAGTATCTAAAAACAACTGTAAATATGTACGATATCAACATTCTAAAGCTATTCTAGAATTGTGAAGCCAAACACCATATGAAAAACTAGAGAATTTCAATCCTTTTACATAAACTAGCTCCAAAGTCTAAATTTAATCTCATCGCTCATTTTAATCACCGAGAACTCACTACCTTCAAAGACCAACGCATTACAGCCTTTCCAAATTGCCACACTATACAAAGCCAAGTGGAGACATCAATTTTCTTACCATTCGGCTTGCTAAAAGATCTAATGAAAGTAAGCAAGTTGGTGATAAATTGTGAGTAATGGTTTTATAGATTCCCAACCAATTAAAGCATAATATCTACACCTAAGAGATCTCACACTCGGAAAACACATGAATACCTATTTCATCTTGATATCCACATAGATAACATTTCAAATTGGTTCCTTGACTGAAGATGTTTCTTCTCTTGAGGTTGCATTTTGTCGAAAATTGGTCCTACAGAAGCCTCCAAGCATGAGCACAAACCTTTTGATGGAGTGAACCTGTTCCAAACTAGATTAGAACTTTCTTTCTTCACAGCACTCAAAGTCACTGCACAGAAGCGTGTGAGTAGCATTGTTGTAAGCGTCTATCGTCGAAACTGGATCACCATTCCATCTCCAAGAATCTAACATATTTTTTTTATAGTGGGTCTGTTTATCATAGAAAAAAACTCATCAAGATATGTTTATTCACGATCAAATATGTTTCTCAATCATCTCATGTTCCACCTCCAACTCACCCCTCCCAAATCCCCATACCCATCACCTTTCATTCCCTCTCCGCACTAAGGTTGTAAAGCTTTGAAAATTTAATTCTCAAAGGAACCTTTCCCACCCAAATATCGTCCCAAAATAATTCATACAAAAATTAGGCCACAGAGCAGAGATCTTTGGATTGTAATGAGTTAAGTAGATGAATGATCATGTTCTTGTTGATGAGTCGAAATTAGTATGTGTGTTTCTTGGTTTTCTATGTTCCATTTTCTTTGACATTTTGTTCATCTAGTTACTTTTGAATTCTCTGCTGTTTTTGTGCCTTATTTGTGTTTGTAATTAAGATTTGAGGCGATGGATTCAAAAACTGTATAGGTGTGCAGTCGAAACGTGAGAGCTTAATTGTTCAAGTTGAATGCTTCTCAGGAAGAGACTTTTGTGGTTGAGGCTGATGATAATCTCCCCAATTCATTCGGAGATGGAGAAGAGTGATTCTAGTTTCTAGTTATGGACTCAACATGAAAACTAATTAATGATATTGGTGATTAATAATACAAGAATAAGAATTGAAGGTCTAATATATATGCAGCTTAATTAACTTTTGCAGACAAGTATATTTCATGCTTCTAATGGGAAATGCATGTAAAATAAATGACTGACCAGATGCCTCTTTCAGTTTAGCATAATTTCTTTCTCAACAGACAATTTTACTTTTAAACATGCTTTTGGAGAATTAGATATAACTTTCTGGTTATTGTAGGTCCACTGCATTTTCTGATTAATTGTCTCATATATATATATATATATATATATATATAATCGTAAGCGTCCATCGTCGAAAACTGGATCACCATTCCATCTCCAAAAATCTCACATATTCTTCTTGATAGTGACTCTTTTTATCATAGAAAAAAACTCATCCAGATATATTTATTCACGATCAAATATGTTTCTCCATCATCTCAAGTTCCACCTCCAACACACCCCTCCCAAATCCCCATACCCATCATCTTTCATTCCCTCTCCACACTAAGGTTGTAAAGCTTTGAAAATTTAATTCTCAAAGAAACATTTTCCACCCAAATATCGTCACAAAATAATTCATACAAAAATTAGGCCACAGAGCAGAGATCTTGGGATGGTAATGAGTTAAGTAGATGAATGATCATGTTCTTGTTGATGAGTTTGATGAGTCGAAATTAGTATGTGTGTTTCTTGGTTTTCTATGTTCCATTTTCTTTGACATTTTGTTCATCTAGTTACTTTTGAATTCTCTGTTGTTTTTGTGCCTTCTTTTTGTTTGTAATTAAGATTTGAGGCGATGGATTTGAAAATTGTATAGGTGTGCAGTCGAAACCTGAGAACTTAATTGTTCAAGTTGAATGCTTCTTAGGAAGAGACTTTTGTGGTTGAGGTTGATGATAATCTCCTCAATTCATTCAGAGATGGAGAAGAGTGATTCTAGTTCTAGTACTCAACATGAAAACTAATTAATGATATTGGTGATTAATAATAAAAGAATAAGAAGTGAAGGTCTAATATGTCTGCAGCTTAATTAACTTTTGCAGATAAGTATATTTCATGCTTCTAATGGGAAAGGCATGTAAAATAAATGAATGACCAAAGGCCTCTTTCAGTTTAGCATAATTTATTTCCCAACAGACAATTTTAATTTTAAACTTGTTTTTGGAGAATTAGATATAACTTTCTGGTTATTGTAGGTCCACTGCATTTTCTGATTAATAGTCTCTAATATATATAATCGTAAGCGTCCATCGTCGAAAACTGGATCACCATTCCATCTCCAAGAATCTCACATATTCTTCTTGATAGTGGGTCTGTTTATCATAGAAAAAAGCTGATCAAAACATGTTTATTCACAATCAAATATGTTTCTCCATCGTCTCAAGTTCCACCTCCAACACACCCATCCCAAATCCCCAATACCCATCACCTTTCATTCCCTCTCCACATTAAGGTTGTAAATTTTTGAAATTTTAATTCTCAATGGAACTTTTCCCACCCAAGTATCGTCCCAAAATGAAATAACGCTCACATTCCCTAAGACTCTCTCAACTTTTCCGTAGAACCTATCCCATCTACCCCATACGAGAGACTCACCACATCATTCGACCACCCCAACCACCAACGTCTAATCCCCTCCCATAGACAGCTCTCCCCCATCACATATCCTCCAATATCTAGACTCAATCACCATCATCCACATATTCTCCTCTATAACAAAAATTTTCACGTCTATTTTTCTATTAATGTTCGATTAAATAACTTCAAATCCCCTACACCCACCTCACCGACGTTTTATTTTGACAAATAATTTTTCACTCCATCCAAACTGTTTTTCCTCACCCAGACCATATTACTAACAAAAAGCTTAGTAGAAAGAACAATGGAAATCAACAAGTCATGTGATCCAAATAATTGAAAATGAAATGCAAAGTCAATCTCATTAGTTGGTCCTCCATGTTCCTCCCATTTCACACCCTATAAGATAAATGAAAAAGTTTTACGTAAAACATTATTATATGTATTTTTTTTTTTTTTGTATTTAAAATATATTTAACTTTAAAAATATTGATAAATTGAAATTCATAGTGATAAATGCGATTTAAAAGATCAATAAATTTCAGTTTAAATAACCAGGAAAATTCAAAGTTGAGCATATCTGTTCTTGTCCAACAATGGTGCTACCAATCAGTCAAATGCCACCTTCTACAAATCTCTAGATTTCAGGACCCTCACAGGATCGCGAAAATGTTCCGTGCACTACTGTTCATACTGTTCGCTCAGTTAGCAGCTCCATCTTCGGCCCTCGACTTCCTCTTCAACTCCTTCACCGGCGCCACCGCGGGCAATCTCACGCTCATCGACGACGCGCTCATTGAGCCGCCGGTGATCCGCCTATCCAACGATTCGAATCAGTTTTCCATCGGCCGCGCCTTTTACCCTCTCAGAGTCCCTTTTAGGTCATCTAATTCGACCCGTGTGACGACGTCGTTCTCTACTCAGTTCGTCTTCTCTGTTCTCCCCGATATCTCCACCAGCCCGGGCTTCGGCCTCGCCTTTGTCCTCTCCAACACTACTTCTCCCCCAAACACCCTTGCCGGCCAATTCTTCGGACTTTTCAACAGCCAGCCGCCGACCGTCGGCCCTCTATGGGCAATCGAATTTGATATGGGTCGGAACACGGAATTCAATGACCCGGATGGTAATCATATTGGTATTGACCTTAACTATATCGTATCAATTACTAAAGAAACAGCCGGTTATTATGTAGCTAATAGTAGTGGAGATAGTGCTAATTCTACCTTTGTGCCTGTTGATATGAGAAACGGCCAAAACGTTCATGCTTGGATTGAATTCAACGGCCCGGAAAACGAAATCAATGTCACAATTGCTCCGGCCGGAATGTCCCGGCCCGCGACGCCTCTGTTGTCGTACAGGAATCCGGTGATCGCTAACTATTGCGGGCCGGAGATGTTTGTCGGGTTTTCTGCTTCCAAGACTCAGTGGGTTGAGGCCCAACGAGTGTTAGCTTGGAGCTTCAGCGACGTTGGAGTTGCAAGAGATGTCAATACCACCGGTTTGCCCGTTTTCAGGTTAGAGAATTCGGGGTCCTCTTCCTTGTCTCCAGGCAGCGTTGCGGGGATCGTGGTGGGCTGTGTGGTGGTGGCGGCGGCAGTTGTGTTGTTTCTTCTATACTGGTTTTTGTGGAAGACGGGCAGAGGAGTGGAAGAAGATGATGAAATTGAGGATTGGGAGATGGAATATTGGCCTCATAGATATTCGTATGAGGAGCTCAGTTTGGCAACGAAGGGATTTTCGAATGAAGAGCTGCTTGGATCAGGCGGATTTGGGAAAGTTTACAAAGGGACATTAGCTAACAACACGGAGGTGGCTGTAAAATGTGTGAATCATGATTCTAAACAGGGGTTGAGGGAATTCATGGCTGAGATTTCGAGTATTGGGAGATTGCAGCACAAGAATTTAGTGCAACTTCGGGGTTGGTGTAGGAAAGGGAACGAATTGATGCTCGTTTATGATTACATGCCCAATAGCAGTCTCAACAAATGGATCTTTGATAAGCCAAAAACCCTCATGGGTTGGGAAGGAAGGAAGAAAGTGTTGGCTGATGTTGCTGAGGGTTTGAATTATCTCCACCACGGGTGGGACCAAGTGGTTGTTCACAGGGACATTAAATCGAGCAATGTGTTGCTCGATAATGATATGCGTGGTAGGCTGGGTGATTTTGGCTTAGCAAAGCTGTACACACACGGGCAAGTTCCTAACACAACTCGGGTGGTGGGTACATTGGGATATCTAGCCCCAGAGGTGGTGACATTAGCTTCACCAACTGAGGCTAGCGATGTTTATAGCTTTGGGGTCGTGATTTTGGAAGTGGTGTGTGGGAGGAAACCTATTGAGACAGTTGTGGAGAGTGAGGATGAGGAAGTTATGATTGATTGGGTGAGGCATAAGTATGTGGAGGGGAGGCTGTTAGAGGTGGCTGATAAGAGGATTGAGGGGGAATACAATGTGGAGGAGATGGAGGGGATATTGAAACTCGGGTTGTCTTGTTGCCACCCAGATCCTGTCCGTAGACCTACCATGAGGGAGGTTACTGCGCTATTGTTAGGCGAGCATGTGGAAATAGCTCCGAAGGAGTTGTTGTCTGGATTGACGCCTACACAAAGCGCTATTGATAGAGATCATGAATTAGAAAAGGTGTCCCAACAAGAAGAGCAGGTGTGAATTTAAGCTCTCTTTTGCCTTGTATAATAGTACAGTTTTTTAATTGTATACTTCATTTGTGTATAGTTTGGATGAGATTTGAGTTGTACCTCTAATTTTTGTGTGGATATTTATGGGCGAAGTACTGCATTTTTTTATGTAGGATATTATTAGACTATTGTAATTTGTGACTCGAATTTTTGTGTGAATCTTTATGAAAAATCTGCAATTTTGGTGATTTCTTCAACTCTTTTCTCTTAAATTGTGAATGTAACAAATTTCATTAATGACTATTTTTGGCGCAAATTATCGTTGATTATGTAGATGCGTAAATCTGGTGCGACTTTGATCGAACATAAAATTGGCTTTGATGGCTTAACGGAATAAGATTGGGATATAAATAAGAGAATTTTCCTCTATATTTGATCTCTGATCTATAAGTATTTCTGCTACATGGTAGAGTCTATCGACTGGTAGAAAATTTGGATGTCCCAAATGTACTATGAATTACTAAAATTCACATCCTTATCGTTATGCTTAATATTGTTAAGAAATTTTCATAGTTAAATGTCAAACCCTTATTACACTATTGTAACTCAACTTTTTGTGTGGATCTTTATGAACAAAGTGCTGCAGTTAATACATAGGATCTTATCACACTAGCTTCATAGTTATTACATTGCTGTGTCACTAAAGAGCGAATGGAAGAACAAGAACAGTGGTTGCGTAGGGGAAGTCCCACTAGAGTGTAAAATTCAACGAGTGAAAACTGAAATGTGGTCTCTTTCCCTTGGTATTCTTCTGTGAAAGCAGACCACGTTTGCATGCTAAGGCGACGGATTGTTTCATTGATTCAGGCCCGCAGATCAGTACACCAATCTCGGATCCCCCAGATTCTCTTGTGAAATTCGAGAGTATGTCTGCTCAAGTGAGAACAAGTTAGACTGTATATGATATTAAAATACAAAATCAGTTTCTACAGTGAAAGAAATGGTACCTTGAAAGTTAGGTCTTCCTCCAAAGTTGATTTTGTGTTCATCAAGATCTCGACTGGCTTCGAGTGAAGGTTGCTTCACAACTTTGCTTTGTCTATTAGAAAATAATTGGACTTCTTTCTTTAGCCTTTTCCACCTTATCATGATAGCCATTAAAGCTGCAAATATGATTGCTAGGGAAAAAGAACACACGAGAAGGAGATCAATTTGTGACGATGATTTCTTTTCTTCAGACAGTTTCTTCGCTGGTGGTATGACAAAATGATTGAGAAATATGAGTGATAGGAGAAATACTATTGAAGCAACCATTGTAATAGCAGCTATCGGTAATAATCTTTCAGATCCATGTGCTGCATAATTGGTGCCAACTGAGCTAAAATTTGTTATCCGGGCCTCAGGAATGCAGTTGAGTACTTCTTTAAATGTCATGCCTGTTTGGTTTTCCTGGGTGACGAATACTTCGAGTTTTATATGAAATTGTTTAATATCTAGTAGCTGAGGAAGAATTGGATCCAGTAAGCAAACATCTTGTAACTTCTTTACAGAGTATATTAGTTGTATTCTATCTGGATATCCATTTCTTCCCTGGCTTAAATCAGAGCATAGTTCTCGTAAAATGCTCAGAAACGGTGTCACTCCTATCCCACCAGCAACCATGAGTAAACTATCATACCTGTGTAGGTTATTTTAATCATATTGATTGATAAAATAATTACATAGATGAAAATGAGCAATGTAATCATGTTATATTGATTGATACCTTGAAAATTCAAGTGCTGCAGGTCCATATGGACCTTCTAATGCTACTGGAATACACTCGCTTTGATCTGCTTCTGAATCTGGTTTGTCATGAATTTTGTTGTACAGGGAACTCGTCCATTGGCCCTCGCTTTTCATAATGATTGAGATGGTGTGCTTGTCGATTCTAGAGCTTGAAGTTACCGTGAATGGATGCCATTGAAGCTTTGAAATGCTTGGTATCTTCACAAAGACCACGCTCGTTGGTGTATATTCCATTCCTGCAAAACAGGTACATATGCAAAACAGTTTTAACGTGCAATTGATTCACAAATAGACATTGTAATGAAATAGTTAATACTGATTAACTAATACTCCCTCTGTCCCACAGGAATTTGCACACTTTCCTTATTGGGACGTCCCACACAAATTTGCACACTACCAAAAAAGGAAACATTGATTTACGTGCACACTCACAAACTTTTACACATATCTACCCATATACCACTACTTTATATATAAAACTATTTTTCTTAAAAAATGTGCCGTCCCGTAGGGTGCAAATTCCTACGGGACCGAGGGAGTACATTTTAATGAAAGAACTAATGTTGTTTAATAATACACATAAAGACAAACAAAGAACTAATGTTGTTTAATAATACACATAAAGACAAACAATTACATGGTAAAACTGGTTTATAAAAGATTATGCCTTAAAATCAATGTTAAAGGTTTCAGGGACCAACTTGGATCCTTTGGCAAAGATAGTTCTATGGCTTTGCATGGGAAGACTCGAGCCGATAGAATGCAAGTTTCTGTCGTCGATTGTATAACGCGGAGTAGTTTATCGAGGGCGAAGAGAAAAACTCCGGGAAAAACCATGTAAAAATGGCGGTCGCCTCCATGGAACAAGAAGAAAACGAAGAAGATGATGTAAAGGTGGTGTGTGTAGTAAAAGACTTGAAACCATCTCCTCCTTATCTGCGGAAGTGCTGTGATCCAAATTATGAGACCTATTAATAGCGATATTTCTCCAGCAAGGTATATACGTCCTTTTGTTTGCCACTTCCACATCTGTTGTATTGACTTGAATGTCAAGTCTTTACTAGGTACTTATAAGAGTTGAATTCTAAAGAGGAGTATGTCTCCTTGAACCAAGTTCACGGGAATTCTCTTTTTCAAAGTAATATTGGTTAGTATATGAAATAATACTATTTAGCATACGAATTACGAGGTATCACACTTTAGAAAATGCTTGATTTTGTGTGATTCTTCTCAAAATCATTAAACCGTAATACTTCGCATGTTAAACAGTATTATTTCGTATACTAAACAGTGTTATCAAGTTCATTATAAACAGTTACCTCATCTTGAATTTTGTGGTTGATTCCCCAGATTAAGAAGGTCCCTGCACCGTGTAAAGTAGCGAAAAACATCATTGCATTACCGAGCCAAATATGGTATCTCACCGAAGCTTCAAACTGAATGCCAAGTAGACGAAATACGGACAGCCCTCTTAATATAGGAAGAAGGAGGAGAGCTAGGCAAGCTTCAGCTAACAAACCGCAACGTGTGGCCATCCTGAACACCTTATATTGCCATCTGAAATCAGGTAAAAATGATCAATGTTTTTCGTGCAATTACTCTGTTTTTTCATTGATGAGGAAATTAATGCTTACGAACTAAGTTTGAATGACTTGATTGGTATGATCTTCTGGAAATCTTGAGAAACACGTACATAGAAGGTCCAAACGAGTAACATGATAAGCAGAGACGAAACGAGAATCTGAACTCCGGTTAAAACACCGATGTACTTATTCACAATTAGTGGGCCAGAGAAGGAAGTGAATCCACTTCTCCTTTGTCTGCATTAAAACACAAGATGTGTAGTAAAATAATGGAAAACGGGCTAACTTGATGTTGATTTTGATTCTATACCTGTTTCTTGGTTCTTTTTGTTTGATTTCCAAGTAGATAAAGCCGATTATAGTCATAGCAATTAGTGGAAATGTGTAGACAACAAAAGCAAGACCTGAGTAGACATGATACAAGGCAAAACGGCAACAAAAATGAGTTTAGGACACAAAATCTATTATAAGATACAATACATTAGTTACCATTATAGCCAAACATGGAAGCTGATGCATGTTCTTGAGCTTCCTTCCATTTCTTAGTCCAGAACAAAGTCGGCTTAAGAACCCAAAGAGATACCCAACCAGCAAATATCAAGATTATTAGTAGTTTTAGTATTGAAAGGAACATGTTTAATATTTTTCCTTAAACAAACTTCAATTCTGCATACTAGAAAGTACAAACTTCCATTTGTCAACAGAAGGCATATTCCAGGTCTGTAGGTAAAGAAGGGTCCCTTTATATAGTACCTCGTGTGAGAAACACTCGTCGATAGAACACCACTTGTAATTTGAGCATCCCCACCATTTTGTTTAAGTCGTAGTGGTACTACTGATTCATTCTCTAAAAAGCACCCAATATGAGGCATCTTTATCATTTCATTAGTTTCATTAGTAACATAATGTTGATTTAGACCTTGGTTTCCCTCTAAGGTCGGAGATAATGGATCGTGGCAATTGTATATTGTTTCGCCCATATGACCAGTGCATGACGATATACACTCACATATGTTGACTATTTTGAATTTATTTTCTTATTTATGTGCTACTTGTTGATTGCAGCTTTAGCTAGATATCATCTTCAATCAGCTTACTTTGAGTAGATTGGTCCAACATTATTGTAGTGGGTTATGGTCCACCATTCCACTTACCTTTATTTTCATTGTATGAAGATCTTGTTGGAAGATTGCATCTAAACACCTCTCAGTTTGGACTATTCAGCACGTATCATTTCCTTCGTGTACGTATGTGGTTATTTTTTAGATCGTTACATCTGTTCCTGTTAGAAAATACCTCGAGATTCATACCATTTCCTTCTTGTACATACGCGGTTATTTTTAGATCATTACGTTCGTTCCTGTTGCGTATGCAGGATGCATCTCGTCTGCGTTGGAATACGAGACGAGATGCACGCTTATAATGCAGTACCAGCACTAAAAGATATGGTCCATTCTTCTTTCTTGTTAAGGGTTTGCCCTTATTGCGTGCACTTGTTTATGCAACTTGCTTCCTGTGAAAAATCTTAGGCCATTATAGATGCACCTGGTGTAGTATATCCATCATTGATTTATATATACATGCTTGTATTATTGTGCGTGTGAATCACGCGAGCTAGATATTGAGCATCACCCTCAAGAAAATTAAGGCCCACATTAGATAAGAGAGCTGTTTTCCATGTCTGCCTAACGAATTTTGCTTTCCAAATAAGGTATTAGGGATAAGACATGAAGAAACAGACATCAGTGGTGGCTATCTAAAGAGCAGCCAAAATTATACATATATGTATTCGTTGATCAACTTCTCTTTTGCATTATTATAGTATTATTTGGATTTTGGATATATATATATATATCTGCGATTAAACCGACTAGTCGGCGGAGGAATCAACAAGGTGCCGGTTGGTCGTCCCAGCCGTTTAATGTAGATTTTTAATTTTTTTTTTTCAATTAATCTTGATTTACCTAGTTACCATAGATACTGATTATCATTCAAATTTTTATTAAAAGCCACGAGTTTGACTTAATATTATGCATTTTTATTATTTTATTCAGTTTTCAATTTCATGATATTTATAATTTTCATATTAAAAGGTGATGATATTTTTTATTATTATTTATGTATAAAGTAATATTAATTTATTAAATAATTAATTATATATTTTATTTATGCGGTGTCAACTAGTCCCCACCTTTTTGTTAGAACCAATAGTCCAACAGACTAGGGACTCTTAGAACACTGCAAAACTTACTATAAACTAATTTTGTTTGCATTTTATGTATATCTTGTTTATCTATAATTTCTCCATCCACCAAAATACCCTATTTCTAGCAAATGGTTACCATTGCAAAAGGAGAGATTAAATAATAGTGAATTTGAGAGAAAGTTATGAGCCTAATGTGATACCCAAGCCCAGTGGGCTGAATCTATTAATTCCATTATATAGCCCAATAAACTTTTAAGAGCAAAAGGTTGTGGGGCCTACTACATTTTGAGACCAATAGGACCAATATTATCAACTTTTACCTTGTGTTTGTTTTAAATAATAAAATTATTTATCCTCCCAAAACATGCAGGATAGATAACTAGTAAGTCACTAATAAATTAATTTTATCGTGCAATTCAAAATTATTTTGATTGTTTTTTATTATACAATGCTATTAGCAAATTAATATTATTCAAAAATACATACAAATTGCTAGCAAATTTTGGGGTGAGACTGATTTAGAGTGTACTTTGCTATACTTCACAAAACATTGAATTTGCTAGGTTGTAGGTCAACAACAATTGCTCTCCCCGTAGGAAAGTTCATCATCTTTTGAGAAGTAGCTTTCAATAGAGTTGTGCTAGATTACATCATAATCAATAAGTAAACCTCCCTAACATAGAAGTGATCAAAACCAACACAGATTTCCATTTGTGGAAGAACATAAATTAATAATCTTCATGCTATCATGTAATACCAAGTCAACTCTACTTTGGTAAGGGGGGTGGCAAGTGGCAATAGACAAAAGGGAAAGCACAAATCTTGTGCAGTATGCGGGAAAAAAATAAAGAACATAGGCTGTGAAATGTCCAAAAAAACCTTAAAATTTTGACAAAAGTTCCCAACATTTTTATTTTTGCTTATGTGTTTTATTAGTCCTTCATGGCATTGAAAGCAACGACCATCTAACATCCTCAATCACATTTGTTCTTTTCTTGTTGTACATGAATCTCTTGTCTAAAGCAAAGCCAAATTGAGGACCTCTGAGAGATATATGGAAGGGCAGAGTTCAATGGATGTAGAAGAGGGGCAGTATCGTAATTATCCATGCACGTCGCCGGAGATTGTAGAGATTGGAGAGGAAAGCAAGAGCAGAGAGGGTGGAGGCAGTGATGTTTATGTTGCTGTTGGAAAAAATGACTTGCATGTGGTCAAATGGGCACTCGATCATGCTGTGTCGCCTGGAAGTCGTGTTTTTCTTGTGCACGTTTTTCCTACGATCACCTACGTCCCTACACCAGGTGCAGTTCGTAAAATTCTCTCTGTATCTTTCAGTTGTTGCTGTTTGAGATGGTAACTTGGGTTATTGGCTATCTTGGCTTAGAGCATTGACACTTGATCATGTTTAGAAATGATCATTGATGTAAGAACCTGCTCTTTTTTTTTTTTTTGGATTTAAATCTTTAGCCTAGAGAATTAAAACTAATTGAATTGTCTAGTAGAAAATGTAAATCTTTAACCAAATATCTCAAGATGAATTATTACTACAACATACATAAGTGATTGCAATTTAGCCAATCCTAAAATAGACCATAAGCTGATGAGACATTTCTTCGAAATAAAAATAAAAATTACAACAGAGTTGGGTCATGTTTTCTTCATGGTTCTTGATTAATAATCATAAGCAGAGATTGTTGGCAGTTGGGAGGCTATCAAGAAGTCAATTGAGCAAAGATCAGGTGCAAGTTTATATTAGGGAGGAATGCAACAAGAGAAAACATCTCCTCGAAAAATACATTAGATTATGCAACGAATCGAAGGTACTTGCAGTTAAATAGGCCTCTGGAATTTCACTTTGGTTTTTCAGGAGATATAATTTTTAAGCTGTGTAAGGTTAAGGTACTCCTATCTTGGTTCCAATCCTTTTGATTTTTGTGGATTGAAAATAGTCTTATAGCTTTCTGTTGTTTGGCATTTTAGTTCGATGTGGCAGAGTCTGATTTGCCGATCGGATGTTACCCATCCTACAACGGTCATTGAACTAAAATGTCGAACAATTGAAATTTACAGATAGGACTAGAGTAACTTAGAGGACTAAAAATAATATTATTTCGATGTCTCGTCATGTGGCCTTTACTGCACGACATGTTAATCAGTGATGATCGGGTATGTCATTTCGTACACGTGACGTGCATTATCGTGTTTCCTGTGCAGGTAGTGGTGGACACAATGCTAGTGGAGAGCAATGCATCAAGTAAGGCCATTTTGGAACTCATTCCTGTGGCTAATATCACTAATCTTGTGATTGGGACTAAGCAATCCCCCTTCTCGAGGTAACTAGCTCTTGTTCTTATTTACTTCAATAGTCTATATAAAATCCGAATCGACAAGAGAATATGATAAAAAAACTCTATCCATAGATTCGTTTTATCAGTGCAGATCAAGTGTATATTAATGATATCAGTGCTCGATTTTGTTGTTATCTTTGTAGGCTATCAAGAAAGGGACTTGCAAAAGGAGAATATGTGAAGAAAAATGCACCAGAATATTGTGAAGTTACAGTGGTGTATGATGGGAAGAAAATGAATGACCATCAAGCACAGAATAAAGAGGAAATGGCTATGTCCAAATCCAAGTCAAATCAAGTCTCAAGAAATTTTGAAAAGCGCTTTCTTGAGTGTGTGTGCTTTTCTGGAAAATCCAATTGAATAAACTTTATACTTCACATACCAAAGTTTTCAAAGAACTTGTCCATTTTGTGTATTCTCAGATGAGGAAATATGAATCCTGTGAGAATAAAATATGGAATATAGTTGGTGAATTATGAGGAATTTTTTTTATCGGTAAAAATTATGACTTGAACTCATAATTTTTCGATTATGGGAAGTAAAGAGGATATATATTTTTGTTATCGATAAAGTTATGACTTGAACCCATAATTTTTCGATTATGGGAAGTAAAGAGGATATATATATTATTTGAATCACTCTCGTGTGAAATTTGTTTATAATATAAAATTGATATCATTGTATATATTTACTGGTATCAGAATATTTTATATTGACTTTAACTTATGCATTTAACAGTATAAGTAGATGCATGTAATGATATCAGTTCATACTATGAACAAATTTCACGAAGAATTTGTGATATTATTTTTGTCATAATCGTTTAAGTAATATTTAATTTCACATGAGAGTTTTTCTTGGAAAAATAACATGAATTGAGGAGATAGATAAGTTGTTAGATCAATTGATTTAATATGGTGGGGTTTAACATTTAATTTGTGAAAATATTGAAATTGGTTTTCTTGGTTTTATTTTTATATATCCAGTAGAGCAAATTCAATTTTACTAAAATCTTTAGGACAAGTGAGTGCGTACGGTTTAGGAGAAAAATAGTATTAATATTGAATATGCTCGTGAAGGAATGGTTTGTAGCTTCATAAAATATCTATGTATTGATTTGTGTTAGCCTAAGACTCGTGCTAATTATCTCATATGTGGATCAAATATTAAGTTACTTAAATGAGAAAGAGAGGATAGAAAGAGAAAGATTAGGGTGGTGAGAGAGAAAAAATGGAATATGGGGTATAATACGTGGGGGTGGATGCAGAATTTTGACCCCTTTTTGTAATATGAGATTTTTTTTATTCTATTTTGCAATTAAATTATTATTTTTGACCCTATATATAACTTATTATTTTATTTATTGTTTAAATTTTAAAATAATTGAAATAAATTTTAATTAAATACTATTTATAATAAAAACATTAAATTTATAAAAAAATTAAAAATTCCACATAATTCGTGGACACTATGCTAGTAATCTTATATAAGGACAGTTGAGAAAAATAGTTGATGAGAACTGTACATATTAAAAGATAATCACCACCGATGGGAAGCACGAAACAAATCAGCATCCATCAATGATAACCAAAGCCGATAATTTTTTTGGAGACATACGACGCATGATACAACTTATTTTATGCTCAATTACTCTCACTTCTTTAAAAAATAAAAGTAGTATCATAAATTCAACTATAAGGTAGGGTACAAATTTGAAATGAGATCAAAGTCGACAGGTCATAATTGAAGGAAGAAGTAAAGACATGTAGGATAAAATTGTTCTATAATTGGGGTTATGCGTTAATAAAATAAAAATATTTAAAATGGAATTTCATTACTAAATTGATAATTTTTTGGGCAATATGAGGAGACATTCCTCTTAAATTTTGAGTCCACGTGATAATATTAGAAGTGACGCATGGCAAGAGAAGAGAATACTCAAAATAACACATGCCTGCATTAAAAAAATGTGTTTTCTTCTTTTAATATATATAATTAGTTGTTATACTTAAAATAGTTATTTTATGTAAATCATTATATATATTATTTTGCATGGGCAAGTATTTATGAAAGCGTCTCACTGCTCAAATAGCAGTATTCCAGTATTGCGCGGAAGATAATATTATTGATAATAAATATTTTCTCCCTCCCAATTCTAATTTGATTAACTATAAATAATGCAGATTTTAATGAAAATATTATTTATTAGTATACAAAGATGTAGAGTTTAGGATATATTGATCATTTTAATTTTATATAAGTGATGTTAGTGTATTGATTGAGACTGAGTTGAAAAATGTAGTTGACATGAGGTGTAAATAAGAGATGTTTGTAAGTTATTAGTTTATAGGATGTAGTTCCTTTATTGTCATTTTAGGTAATGAGAAAAAAAATCTGTATAAAATTTTGAGCAAACTAAAAAGAGATAGAGTGAGCAATACATATAAGATAACAATAAATCATATATTTGTGTGAGACTGTATTGCAAATTCTCTAAAGATAAAGTTCTATTCAATCAGTATCAACTAAAAATTATGGGTTAAGAATTATAGAAATGAGTCAAGCCCAAATTCGAATAGACCGAATTGAAATTGACAGCTATACCTACAACAAGATCTTTCATGCAACATCGCTTCCTTCGTCCCTTAGCATCATACTAATGCATATACTCGAGTTATATGCAAAGAATGCAAAATCTACACTCACTTTCCATACCAAAGGTGATGATTTATATCAAGTTTGGAAGAATTCCGTTTCATGTAAACATTCGAACTTATAGAACGATGTAGAATCAATTTATTTATCTGGTTTCTCTAATAAACTCCATATGTAGAAATTGTTCTCTCTTGATGTAGCCCCTTCCACGATTATTTTCATTCCATAAATTATGAAGTCGAAGCCACTAAATACAGCACGTTACGACTCTCCCGCACCGCCACCACCACATTACTCCAAACTTTGTCACAATTTCTGACTGTAGACTTTCCTAGACGTAAATGACAAGTTCTCTCAAAGATTCGACATTGATTATTACGTCCTCTACATGAGTTAAGATACACGCATGTCTCCAACAATCAATAGTCTAAGACATACAAATAATGCATTTAATCGAGCACTACACATTTAAAGAAAATATTCTAATTATGCAAGACAAATTTGTCCTCAAAATCCTCAGATGAAAGGGTCGTTTGCAAAAATGTAGTTAATGTTATCCGGTTGTTAAAATTTAATACATGCTTTAACGTTTTGTTTTTTAAATTGAAAAAAAAAAAACATCTTGCATATCACAATAATTGCTTCGTGTCTATACTATTGACAATAATGAAAAATAAATAAAATAATAATAGATGTAATTGACAATAACTTTTTTACAACAGTGACATTTTCTTTTTCCTATGTTAGGGATGGCTCTTTTGAGATCATATGAAAAATAATAATATGGAAATTATATTTGAAAATATTAGTAAATTAAAATTAATTAATTACATCACTTTTGTTAGCCCAAATAAGATTGAACTTGTATTTTGTGATTTGAATGAATTCATATTGTTATTATGTATAAATATTATTATTATTATTATTATTATCATTAATATAAAATTATAATTAATATAAAAATATAACAGTAATAATAAAAATATATAATAATAACACTGATATACATAATAGTAATAATTTACAAATCGAATCGAACATGTACACAAGTTCATACGAGTTTTTATACACAAGTCCTACTCCTACCGTTGTGCTCTCCTCTTTTTCTCAATCCTCAAAACCCTAGAACTGAATATTTGTTCTGCTCTCCTTTAAGTTTCCATATTTTCTTCTGCCCTCAACTTCCCTTTTCAATTCCAAATCTTTATCTACAAACCCTAAACTTTCTTTTAATACCAAATCCGTATCCTTCATGTACAACCACCACGATTCTAGACTTCACGATGCCGGTTCTTATCGCCAGCGCCGAAGGTATGCTCTTGTTTCTGAAAGATGTTTGTTTGCTAAACAATATGTGGTAACCGATGACAGTTAATTGCTTGGGAACGTATACGGAATTGTAATGTAATTTTCTGTTTGTGGTTAATGGCCATTAAATTGTGGTTCCGTTTTGTGATTTTCTTCGTATTCCTTTTACTACAATAGTGACTTAGTGGGGCCGCCGCCGATGATGATTCCGCCCCCTATGCCAGGTGGTGCTGCGCCCAGCTATGGCCGTGGTGGTCCAGCGCATGGCATTCCTCCGCCAGCGCCCTATCATCTGGTGGGTGGTGCTAGGAATGGATATCATGACATGGAGCATGCTGTAGGAAGAGGGTTTGGGGCTGGTCGGGGTGGTCGTTTTGCTGATCGAGGTGGAGGGGGTGGTAGAGGAGGGTTTGGTGGTGGAGGATTCAGCAATAGTGGCTTTGGAGATAGGAGAGGTGGTGGAAGAGGTCGTGAAGGTGGGAGAGGTTTTGATCATGGTCGTGGTGGTGGTAGGGGTGGTGGCTATGGTGGAGGTCGTGGTGGTGGGAGAGGAAGTAGGCCAAGGGGAGATGACTTGGATAATATTTCTCTACCCAAGCAAGACTTTAGTGGATTGATTACGTTTAAGAAGGATTTCTATGTGGAGAGCCCATCAGTGAGGGCAATGACTGAACAAGAAGTTATGATGTATCGTGCACGGCGAGAGATCACAGTTGAAGGACGTGATGTGCCCAAGCCAATTCGGATGTTTCACGAAGCAAATTTCCCTGGTATTTCTTTGCTTTATTCTATTAAAATTCCACTCTAATCATATTGTCATGAATCATGATGACCTGCCCTTGTTGGCTAGTTGGAACTTGGAAGTGTACTTCACATGTTTTAGATTCAAGATTTTTTGTATGTTTTGGTTGTTACCTTATAGCTTTAGTTTGCGCTGAGATTAGTTTGATTTCCAGAATATTGCCTTGAGGTTATAGCTAGATTGGGTTTTGTTGAGCCCACAGCTATCCAATCACAAGGATGGCCAATGGCTTTAAGAGGTCGAGATCTTATAGGCATTGCTGAGACTGGTTCTGGGAAGACTTTGGCATATTTGCTACCTGCTTTTGTTCATGTTAGCGCTCAGCCCAGACTTGGTATGTTCTTAATATTCTTATGTTAACGAGACACTTCATCTTTTCTATATTTCTGAATAATCTGTTGGCAAATATAATAAATCCAGCCCAAGGTGATGGTCCCGTTGTACTGGTCCTTGCACCAACTAGAGAATTGGCTGTTCAGATTCAAGAAGAAGCTGCAAAATTTGGATCTCACGCGAACATTAGAAGTACTTGTGTATATGGTGGTGCCCCCAAAGGACCACAAATTCGTGATCTTAAAAGAGGTGATTCAATTTAGTTTTATTATTTTCTTTCTGAAATCCTTTTGTGCAAATTGTGCTGATTTTGTGGGAATTATGCAACCTCATTCTTCTGTCAGGAGTTGAAATTGTCATTGCTACACCCGGCAGATTAATAGATATGTTGGAAGCTCAACATACTAACTTAAGAAGAGTGACGTACCTTGTATTAGATGAGGCTGATCGTATGCTGGATATGGGTTTTGAACCCCAAATTAGGAAAATTGTGTCTCAGGTATTCAATTGCTTTTATATTTCTCCCTTTTTTACTCCATAATGTGTTTTTGGGTAATCTAAGTCTTGAGTTTGACAAGTCACTTGAGTAATCTAAATAATCAATTTCTCCTCTTGACTGTACTCAGCTGCATATTATAATATCTGTATACTTGAGTCTGAGTTACATTTATGACCTATTAAGTTAAATACAACATGTGTTAGGGTAAATTCCTGAAGCTGGATAGAGTGATGCCACAATTAGGATTTTTTCACCATGAATCTGCTTGAATTTATTCGAAATTTCTTATGAACAGTTGGATGAAAGATGATAAGTTGCTCGTACTATTTTCTGAGTTGTATTGTATTTCTGCAGTATTTTAACCTCAATACAATTTTTTATTACGTAATACATATAGACGGAGTTTTTAACTGGTTCCCTAATATACAGAGGACATAAGTATCCACTCTGTTAAGCGAAATATTATATTATATGTGCCAATCCTTTAATATGCTAAAGTTATTCAAATAAATTTGTAACAAATATTCTTGGATCAACTGTCTCTTTTATGTGCCTTTTCCTCTGATTCTTGGGCCATTCAAAAGAGGAAAAGTGCCGGTGTCCATTGGGTGTGATGCATTTGTGGGTACGGGACACATATCCGATCTGCCGCTGAAAAAGTAGCTCTCCTGTTCCATGGTAGTCCAGCGTCAAACTTTTTTTTGGGTGGAGTTGTGATTCCCACTCGCTGGAATGAAACATTTTTTACCTTCTCTATTATCTGGGTGTCATTCTTCTATTGATATATTTATAATTCTATAATCTGTTCTTTAATGGGTAATAAAAAGATTAAATTTAGTAATTTAAATTATTATGTGTGAAATTTTATATTATTCTATTAAATGTACGTATAGATATACCCCCTCTCCCTCATCATAATTTTGGATTCTTTTTTAGCCGTTTCTACTTTCCTAAAATATAGAAAATGAGAAGTCGGACACATGGCTGATGGGTGAGCAGCAATATTATAGTACTTTGCTTTCCACCTATTCCCTTCTATATATCTCTCCAACTAAGTTGCTGGTCTAAGTTGCATGTTTTTCATAATTTTATTAAACATTTGATCTCATAAGACCCCTGTTTCGAAGACAGTTATGAATGCTTCATCAGAGTTTGGCCTATGCAAAGCATTATTTTGTCAGTTCGTCAGTTACTTTTTTTAGATATAATATTTTGCCAGCCTTACATCAGAGTTGACATGAAGTGGGAGGACCTGCAAGCTTCTAATTTCGGTCTCTATGTTATAATACTTAACTTCATTGGTTGTGCCTTTCCCTCTTGAACAACGTTATTCAAAACTCGATTAACTGATCAATTTAGTTAACTGGTCCTCATTCACAACTGGGTCATAATTTTCTGTTAAGTGGCTTTGATTTCCATTCTAGTTAAAGTAATCATGTTTAGATACTTGTGTTTAATGATTCCTGCAAACGCAGATTCGCCCAGATAGGCAAACCTTGTATTGGAGTGCCACATGGCCTAGGGAAGTAGAAACTTTAGCACGGCAGTTCCTGCGCAATGCTTACAAGGTTTGATTACCTTTTTCGCCTATGTTCTAGTAGTTGAAAGTTGAGATCAGCCTGAAACTGTGCAGGAAGTATATATTGGCAATATGTTGATCTTTGAACTTAATACTGATGACTGTTTTACAGGTTACTATTGGTTCTCCAGATCTGAAAGCAAATCAATCGATACAACAAGTTATTGAAGTTATGACTGATATGGAGAAATATAATAGGTGACGTAGGTTATAAAGACGTCCATCCACTTTTAAGTTGATTGCTTCTTACCATATATTCTGCTGCAGGTTGATTAGATTGTTGAAGGAAGTGATGAATGGAAGTAAAATTTTAATTTTTGTTGAGACAAAAAAAGGATGCGATCAAGTCACACGACAATTAAGAATGGATGGATGGCCAGCTTTGTCCATTCATGGTGATAAAAACCAGGATGAAAGGGATTGGGTCCTGGCTGAGTTTAAAAGTGGCAGAAGTCCTATAATGACTGCCACTGATGTAGCTGCTCGTGGCCTCGGTAGGATTAGTCTTGTAGTTTAGGTTTAGACTCTCGTTTTGCTCTTTCAACTACATAAGAAGGTCTCCCGGCTGTTCTCCACGTTCCTGATAATATTGTGGTTTGGGTGCCTAAGTTTTTGCTATTCCATGCATTTGCATACTTCAGTTGAGGAATCTAACTGGCTTTTGAGGATATTGACAGTATTGTGTCTTTTGAAATGGGTGCCTTGGCATATTGACCTAGAATAGTCAAGATGGTGCTTAATTTTCTGAGAAGGTCAGAATAGAAGTGACAATATCCTGTAGAGTATACAATATGATTCCTCTTACTGGTGCTGTTTTTCAATATCTGCTCAAGTTTACCGACACAACGAGCACGTTTCCCAGTGTGTGCATTATTTTAGATACCCAATGGCAGCATAGGTTTATAAACTTTGTTAAGTTTTATTGTTCTAGACAAATTCCTATGATGAGGATGAACTTTAATAGACTTCGTATACAGCGTGCTCGTTACATGTGTCTGAGTGGTATATTTGAAGCTAAAGTGCCCATCCACACTTAGGGAGCTGGTAGTTGTGACAGCCGGTTGACTCGTGCAAAGATTAATTATTGATTGGACAACGGATCTGAAAGTTGTGGAGGAGCTGCTACTTATCCCTGCAAAGTAAGGTAGGCACATTTAAAAGATGTGTATATCTTCACTCATAAGCATCACCAATTTGGATCTTGGGATTGCAGGGATAAGGTGGGCTATATAATGTAACTTTTAATCATTTAAATTTTATCTGATACAATCTCTTAATGTGTATCTGTAGATGTGAAGGATATAAAATTCGTTGTCAATTATGATTTCCCTTCAAATCTGGAGGATTACGTTCATAGGATTGGACGAACTGGTCGTGCAGGAGCTAGGGGAACCGCTTTCACATTTTTCACCCATGGAAATGTTAAGTATGCAAGAGAGCTTATTAAGATCCTTCAACAAGCTGGGCAAATAGTGCCGCCTCAACTTGCTGCTATGTCGCGCTCTGGTGGATCAGATATGGGGGGTAAGCATTCTCGAGTTACTACTAGTTATTTGTTTCCCTTAAAATGTATATTTTGGTATAATTGTTCCATTAAACAGTATTAGTTGACTTCATTAAACATGATAGTTGCAAATCAGTTGCATGGTAAAACTGTTTACATAATTCCAACTGTAGTTTCATTTCAAAGAACAGTTTAAAAGTTATAATTAATGCTTAATTTCCATAAACGCAAAATCTACATAAATGAGCTTTTGGGATGTAGAATACGGTTTTATTGATCGCTAGTGATGCCAATTGATGATGGTTCTAACTTAATCTTGCTGCAGCATCTGCACGCAACTTCCGGATGAGAGGACGGGGAGGAGGTTTTGGCTACCGTTCTGCATCAAACACAATACCCCTTGGTGGCAGAAGGCCTTATTAGTGTTTTTTTTAAGCCATGTCCTGTAGTGGATGTAGAAACTTTTTGTGTGATTCTAATTTCTGGAACATTAAGCATAGTATATGTTAACCTTACTCTTTGTTTTTGTTGTGGATATTCTGAAATCTTGAGGTGCTCATGTGTTATGATTAATGTTTCCGTTGATAGTTTTGCCCATACTTCAATTATTCCTCAACTCGGCAAAAAAAGGGAATTTGTAACAAGTATAAGATTAAGATGGGGTAAAAGACCAAACCTATAAACCTTGGAACCAGGTGAGTTAGTTTATCGGGCTCCTCACTCAAGTGAGTGACCTGGGTTCGATTCCCTTTGGGAACGAATAGGAGGGAGATATAAGGTTGGCTTGGAGATATATGGGTGTATGGAGACTTGGTGAACTAACTTTTAACTACTAACCACTAACATTTACCGATAAAAAAAAAACCTATAAACCTTGGATTGGTACATTTGAAATAGTCATTCTTTTCATGAATTTAATACTTAAATTTATTAAATTCGAGTTATGTTTAAAATGAAGAAATTTTAAATTCTTTTTACAATCATGTCATTTGAATTTTTTTCTCTCTATCTTTTTTTTTTTTTTTACTTTTTTCCATCTCTCATTTTTTTATAATTCTTAATTTGAATTTTTTTTTTTTTACATGTATGTTAGAGTGATTGTTCTAAAAGTGAATTAGTTATGTGGCTAATTATCCAAATGAAATCACTCAAATAACAATCTTGGTAAGTAAATTAATTTGATAATATAAAATGTAGAGAGAAAAGCAGAGAGAGAAGTTGTGTAAAATATTCTTGTCTTAGAGAGATTCGAATCCCCTCAAATGTTACAATTTAGCCTATTTATACCCTTGTATGAGTGATGTGACATTCAATTAAGTTATTTTGTTTTATTCAGTGACAAGTATCCTTTACTTGTCACTATTTTACACTTTATAACCACTAATGACCTTCTAAAAAGACTAATTTGCCCCACTTGTCTCCTCTCCCGAGGAATCAATTGTCTCATGGGCGAGCAACCTTCAGTGGGACCAGTGTCCCTCATCCAGAATAGGGCTTGACCTGCTTCGCCTCTTCTTGGGGTGTTAGGTGAGCACCTTTACTCATCCTTATCGCTTGGGCATGATCGGTTGGCCCATTGGCATCAATTGTGCTGTTGGGCGAGTAGCTCTGGCGAGCAACATTAACATGTGTTCTCCTTTGTTGGTTTGTCAAACATGTATTTTCGGGATATGTGGCGAGCTGCTTTGATTTGGCCTTGTAGGCTTGCTGACTCGACCCACCCTTATTTACCTATGATCTCAACATGACTAGGATTAGGGAAAATACATTTTTTTTTTATCCTTTGAGTTTTATTAACTTTGTTTTTCTTCCTCTTAATTTTGAATATAGTCTTTTAACTTACTAAATATTATGATTTTGATCCTATGACTTGTTATGTACAGTCATTCAACCAGTCAGGGATCAAAATCATAATTTTTCATAAGAATTAAATTCAAAATTTAAGAGACTAAAAAACAAGTTAATAAAATTTAAAGAATAAAAAAATATATTTTCCATTAATCGTTATACAAATGCAAATTTGATACCTCATAGCTTCGCACCTTTTAAACTCATCTGAAATACACTAATATGTGGTCTTGGCATTTGAATGCCCGTGGAATACATTTAGGGTGTGTTTTGTTCGAAAGACAAAATAATCAATTCCACCAAACACATGATTATTCATACAAAAATACCTAATAATCATGTGTTTGGCGGGATTGATTATTTTGTCCCTCAGACAAAACACACCCTTAAGAATTCAGCAAGGCTACCCTTGGTAACTCAAGCAAAGCCATATAACATCTCTCTATATTTTTGTATTTTATTTGGTACAATATATAATTTTAATATAAATTCATATTTATTACTTTGACTTGGTATAATAATAAAGCTTTATCCATCCAAAACACTGCAGCACTTCAATTTTTTTTAATCAATGAAATGGTACAATTTTATTATGGCCATAAAAGAAAAATATCTAACATATTTACCCTCTTCACATGTTATGTTATTTATGTTATGAATTAATACACTATATCAACCAACATATTAAAATAATACATATTTTATTTTACATCCTACCAATCATTATAATAAAATATTTATCTTACCTTTTTATATTTCATTAATATCCATATTATTATGGTAAAATTTTATATGAAAATGGTTCATGATAAACTTATCATAAACCACTTTTAAAGTATTAAACATTTAACTAGGAGTATAAAATTTTAGTTAATGATATTACGTTAAAATTGTTATAGATTTTATTGACATCAATTTTTAAAACTTCTGATAAATATTTTGATAGACTTGATCAAATATTTGATACTCCCTTTGTACCAAAGATGTTTTTACTTTTGAGAGTGCACATTTTTAAGAAAAGTAGGATGATGTGTAAAGTTATATTATTAAAATAATAAAATTAGGTAGATTGAATGTAAAAGTAATGACATTTTGTGTATGTGAATAGTGGAGGATAAAATTAAAGTAGTAGTTTCCATTTATAGGGTATAAAAATAATTATGGGATGGACAAAAAAGGAAAGTGTGCAAACAATTATGGAACGAAGTAAGGGATGACAACTTGGCCCGCCCCGATCTGCCCCGACCTGAACCCGTGTTATATAGGTCGCCCCGTCGTATGGATATCATTGTTGTCCTGTCCCGATTTGACCTACCCCGTTTTTACCCTTTTACATTATTAAATATTTAATGTATAAAATAATATATTATTATTTATTAGTATTTATATTATAAATAAGAACAAATCAATTTAATAAATATATTTTAGACCAATATATAAACATAATATGAAATATAATAATTGATATAAACATATTTAAAGGTAAAATCAATTCATAAATATATTATTAATATCATAAATTTATTTTTTATTTTAAATATGTAAGAATATATTATATATTATTATTAAAAATAAATATATAATTTAGGATGGGTCGGCCCGCTCCGTGACCTGTACCGGGTCGACCCATACATAGAGTGATGAGGATTTGGATCTTTTAATACCCACCCAATCTACCCATTACATCCCTAAAACGAAAAAGTACTTTAAAATAATTTTATAACAAGCTTATCATCAAATATTTTTATATAAAACTTACCCGTTTATTATATCCCCTTATTTTATAGTGGGTACCAACTACCAAGTGCAACTAAACTTTTAGTATTTTCACCACATACTTTTATTTGAATCTCAAATTTAAAATTTATAACATACTAAAAATTAATCTACAAAGTTTTATTCTGGCTTTAATTAGGACACTATTAGTGAATGTTGGAGTTGGTCTTCATCATTAGTCGATCATTGATTAAGATATCTAGACAAAAAAATAACACTTACTCTGTCAACAAAGTTTACTCCTATTTTATTAGTGACACAAAATTTTATAAAAATTTATATTATATTAAAAAAAAATAGATAGAATAAAAAAAATGAGGGTACTATGGAGTTCAATTTTTTTTGGAAGTATAGTTTATTTAAAAAAAAATGAAAGGGAAATAATTTTTATGGAAAAAAAAAAAGTGAATAAATTTGTGAACGGTGAGAATAATCAAAAAATACAATGACAATTGTAGGCCTTGTGCTACAATGACCTATAGATGGGCCACGGATACTTTATTTATTAGGCCCATATTATTGGCATTAGCCAAAAATAGTAACTGCATCATCTTTAAAGAAATTTGACTATTTTCTTCAAAAATTTCTAAACTTTTCGAAAATAATTTCTAATTTTTCAATATATTAAAAAAGAGAGTAAAAAAATAAAAATATTTCGATTTTTTTTTTCCAAATAATAAATTGTGTATTGCGGCTAGTGCTAATAACCTGGGCCTATTTGTTAAGAATAGGACACTAGTTAATTGGGCTCAGACCCATCACAAATATATGTATTTTTCGTAATTACTCAATTTGACAAGGATAATATAGTAATTCTTCCCCACTGCGCTTCCGAAACCCTCGTCCACATCCCTTCCCCTGTATAAATCTATCTAAACCCTAGACCTCATTTGCCTCCCCGCAGCGGTGCCGATCCACATCCCCCCCCCCCCCCCCCGTGTCCTCCCAGCCGCGAAATGACGACCAGATTGAAGAAGCATCGCAAGAAGCGCGGCCACGTCTCCGCCGGTCACGGACGTATCGGAAAGCACCGTAAGCATCCTGGTGGTCGCGGAAACGCCGGAGGTATGCACCACCACCGCATCCTCTTCGACAAGTATCACCCTGGGTACTTCGGAAAGGTTGGTATGCGCTACTTCCACAAGCTCCGCAACAAGTTCTTCTGCCCCACTGTCAACATCGACCGCCTCTGGTCGTTGGTGCCGCAGGAGGTGAAGGACAAGGCTTCCAAGGACAGCGCGCCGTTGATTGATGTCACTCAGTTCGGGTATTTCAAGGTTTTGGGGAAGGGTTTGCTTCCCGCCAATAAGCCCGTCGTCGTGAAGGCGAAGCTGATTTCGAAGAATGCTGAGAAGAAGATCAAGGAAGCCGGTGGTGCTGTGGTGCTCACCGCTTAATTAGGTTTTTGTGTCAATTAGCTGCTTTTTATTTTTGGTTTATGAAATCATTGACTGCTATTATTGCTGGATTGGTTTTTATTGGATACTTTTTCGTTATAAATGTTTTGTGTTACAGTGGATCTCGTAATTTGTGTTGGTTAAAATTATATGATCTTTTGAAATTTCTGCAATAGGTTTGATTACTGTTATTGCTTGCACTCACATCGGTTAATAATTGCTTGATGAAGAACACAACGTAATTGATTTTAACTTGGAATGAATTAATTTTGTGATGGAGATATCTTGTTTAGTGATGCATTATCAATTCTTTAGATATGCAATCAATCAACAAGTTTCTTATGAACTTGAGTTCAAGTTAACTCTTGAAAGTATTTTGCAATGGTGGCTACTATGAACAACTTGTGGTTCTTGTAAAGAAACATATCATCTTAGGGCTCATTTGGTTCGTAAGATAAAAGTATCTATCCGTCGAAAACATACATGTTTTCGACGGATAGATACTTTTATCTTACGAACCAAATAAGCCCTTAGATTTTAAATCGATCGAGTTCATGTTTTGCCTTTACTGATTGTCTTAATTGATCCAGTCCTGCTTTGCTAGATGATGTAATGGTCCTTGTTCAATGTAGCTGCCATATAATTTTTTGACTCAAGTATGTCATGATGTATAATTTTAATTTGCTTTTGTTTGTCTCATAAGTATTTTGTCTCGTAGGTTTCGTAAAGTTCCCATCTTAGTTAGGGGTTAGCATGGATGTGCCTCTCTCTCATGCCAAACAAGGTTGGATTGTGCCTGTTTGTAGTATTGTGTTTATGTTATGGTAGATAGTTTTGCAATGTGTAATCTGGTGTTTTTTTAGTGTTGTTAATGATGTAGGTGGCCTTGAGTTGATACAATTCCCCATTTTAGTAGTAGTACGATGATCATGGAATCTTGCAACTCATCCTTTCTTTCTTAGATGGGGTATATGTTGTAGTAAAAACTATGTCTTGAAGGATAGAGTACCGTGAATGCTTAACTTTCGTGTATGGAACAGACTCACACAATACTTAGCCAACTTTCGGACATTCTCAGGTATAATTTTTATGTTAACTTGAGTTAATCTTAATAGATTTTGCAATTTATTATAATTTTTATATTAACTTGGGTTGAACTAATATATTTTGCAATTTATGATGTGCATTGTCTGTGTTTTTATACACGTATATATGACATTCATGTGCTACACATTGTGATATACTGCTTGTTATGTAATGTCTAGTGTATTATACATATAAGATGAGATGTCGATGGTGGGATATGATATGATACTAGACGAGGAATTCTTTTTAAAAACAATTTAACATGATATGTTCCAACTACAAGTTCATCACAGAATGTAGTGTCAAAATAGCCAACATATTTCTCCTGCAGTTCGAATATCCATTCTGCTCTTCAAATGCATCACTTCAATAGAAGAATTTATTCTGTTTGAATTGCCTCAAGAGGGTGTTTGCTGAATTTATTTTAATATATTTGTAAGTTCCAACTTTTTATGAGTTGTTAGCTTGTAATAGCTGGATTTATTTTACTTGAAAGAGGTAGATAGAATATAATAAATTAGTTAGCTTGAAATCTCTTGATTTCTGAAGTCCAAACTCCACCCTTTACTTCACTATTGTAATTTGAAATTTGAATCGATAAAATTTTGTTTAATGAGCAAAATTTTTACAATATTTTGCTATCATCTCTCAAACCTTACAATTGGAATGTATAAATTCTCAATTGGATTGTGAATATGGATGGTGTTGCAGAGTTAGAAATGAACACATTTTGTGTCGAGGCTGTAAAGAAAAAAATGTATACTGACAGTGCTGAGGGTTGATTATTGTTGATACCTCAACAACTGAAAAACTAGAGAAAATATGAGATTGGGGAGTTATGGGATGAAGTGATTGTAAGCTTTGAGATTTTGGTTGATTGTCATTATCAAATTGGCAAAACGAAAGTGTTAGAGAAAACACGTGTTTGTAGAAAAGAAAATGAATCAAATGGCAAGAGTATTGCTCCCTCTATTTCATAGGAATTTGCATATTTTTTTATTTGGACGACCCATATAAATTTGTACACTACTAAAAAAGGAAGCATTAATTTACGTGCATACTCATAAATATATACACATATTTACCCATATGCCACTACTTTATATATAAAACATTTTAAAAAAAAAATATGTTATCTCGTAGGGCGCAAATTCCTACGAGACGGAGAGAGTATATATTATCAGAATTGTAACTTAGATTTTTTTTAATATGCGTTGAATTGAGAATTTTTAAAATGCTTTGGGCCAGTTTGTATTTAGTTTTAGACTACTATTGGGTCCTCTGTATTTGGGCTGATTTGGTCTTTGGGATTTGGCTCCCCTTCTCCCCCGATTTTCCCCCTTTTTTCTTTTAAAAGATAATTACTCCTTTCATCCCCAAATTTATTCTCACTTTTTATTTGTTTGTTCTCCAAATTTATTCTCATTTTTTTTTAGAAAGTATTATCTTATTATCACACCCACAAACAATCACTTTATTCTCTAGTGAACTCCACAATTATTCTACAATATCTTCACTTTTCTTAAAAATCGTGTCTATACAAATGAGAATAAATTTGGTGGACGGAGGGAGTATATATATATAAAGTTAAAAGAGAGAAGAAAATGTATTTATTGAAGCAAATGAAGAGAACTTGTTTTGTGATGTAATAGTGCATCTTAATATCTATTATATATAATGAGTGAGTTAATTTTACTTTTTTTTGTGTTAATAATTAATTTTTTTTATTTTGAATTAATTTATAACACACTATATATCGAATTATTTGTCTTCTAAAATATTTAGGGTCCGCTTGATTATGGGTAATGAGGGTGAAAAATTAGTGAGGATCTATTCCCATTAATAGTGCTTGATATTATTTACTATACAAAAATAAAATAATAAAAATAAATTAAATAAAAGGGTAATCACTAACCCCACAGTGATTACCCATTATCATTCTCATCTTAAATTTATATCACACTCTTTTTTTAAAATTTTAACATAAATATTATACATAATAAATTAGAATTTATATCCTAAATATATATATATATATATATATATATATATTTATTTATTTATTTATTTATTTTAAAAGTGATTATTTATTGGTAGTTCTTGTAAATTTGAAATTTATACTTTTATTTAGATTATATAAGTTAGGTCAAAGTATGATCATTTTATGAATTTTAGCACATTCATAGACTATATAATCTTTTGATATTAAAAAAAAATAATAACAAGAAAAAGAATTTAATAAAATTATTCAGTAGATTGATATTTGACAAAAATTTGTATGCACCCGTTCATCGTGAATTCAGGTTTATCAATTATCATTAGTGTATACATTATCAATGTTAAAAAAATCAATTATGTTTTTTATAATAATGATTGTATATTATATATATATATATATATGAATAATTGTGATATTAATTCTACATAACAGTGATACGACTTTGTGTGGACTCGAGTTCATAATAAATTTTGGTCGGTAAAAAAATATTTTATTCAAAAATAAAAACTGAGTATGTATAATCAACCATATTAAAGTTATATTATATTTTATTTTATTTAAACATGTATTGTAATTCATTATTAATATAATTTTAAAAAGATAATGTGAAAAAAAGAAGAAGATATTTATATTAATGCATGACCAGCTGTATAACGTAGTACTTTAGGGGTACAATTAGAGATGTTAAACGGGCTAGCCCTAACCCTATAGGGCCAGCCCTAACGGGCTTCGGGCTAAACGGGTTAGGGCCTTATCCGGTTCATTCTTAACGGTCCTCTAATATTGGAGACCTAACCCTAACCCTAGCGATCCTCGGGCTAAACGGGTCATAAACGGGCTATGTCACAAAAAATAGAAAAAATCTAAATTTTAACACATAATCTAAAATAATGGTCATAAAATATTAATATTTAAACTAGAACCTAAACATTGTCCATAATTTCATTAAAATTAATAAAAATAGTTTAACATAATTACAAAAGATCAAACGACAACACTTAAATACTTAAAAGTTCAAAATATTGGTATTTAAAAGTTCAAATATAAATACTTAAAATTAATATATATAACACCTAAACAGAAATTGGGGATAATTTCAATTAATAATAATAATAACTAGTAAGTATATTATATATTTAATATGTATATATAAAATATAAAAAAAATTATGCGGGCTAGCGGGCGGGCTCGGTTAACCGGCGGGCTAGCCCGGTTAGCCCGCGGGCTAATAGGGCCGGGCCAAAAAGGCCCGGATTTAAACGGGCCTACCAAAGCATGGCCCTAACCCTGCATTTTTCAGGGTTAAACGGGCCGGCCCTATTAGCCCAGCCCGGATTAACATCTCTAGGTACAATTGGGCCATTTATCCAACTATGATAATTTCAGAATGCACGACGGCGATTATTCAAAGGCCCTTTTTTCTATCATGGCTCATGGGTTGTCAACATAGCTATTTTAGGAAACAAAGTTTGTATACAATAGGAGTAGGACCTCATAATAATAATAATTATCAGAATCGATATTAAGTGTATAATACATATGAGAAATAAATTTCACAATATTTGTTGTCTCATTAACACTATTTTAATTAAATGAAATGAGTAGAGCTAGTAATTTCTGTCGGCCTACACGATATTTGGGCTGGGTTGGACTCATTTTAATAGGTCCGATTAGGAAATAGATCGGTCTGACCCAACACGTGAATATGATTTGGCCCGGTGGACTTGATTGGCCCACTTGCATTTGTACCCAAAGCTAGTAATTTTGGTCCGGCCTATCTAATGTTTGGGATGGACTGAGCTCAATTTTTATAGGCCTAATTGAATAATGGGCTGACCTGGCCCGGCCCGAACCATGAATATGATTCGGTCCAATGGGCTGTTTGCCAGCTCTAGAAATAAGTATTCAGGGTTAGTTTTCGTAAAATTTTATTTATAAAGTAATTGGTTAAATTGAGTGTATGTGCATGATAAAAAAAAATATTTTGTGTATGTATATAAATATTATGAGAGTTGAATTTATAAATTAAATTATTATTTTAGGTTTGCAAACACTAATTATGTACGTAAGAATGAGACAATCTTGTAAATAATTATGAGAAAGAGGGAATGTCACCAACAATTTCTTTTGTATTTGAAATAACATATAAACATGAGAATGAATCATATAATATGTTGAGCACAATCTCTAATGATTTTTCTCTTCGAATCTTGATTTTGACTTGGTTTCCAGGTTTTTCGGAGTTGGATCTGCAACCGATCTTTTCAAACTTCAGCTGGAATTTTATAACATTAATTCGAGAGTATCGAGTTATATTTAAAATTAAACACCATCTTTAGAGAGACTTGTAGGATGGACATCATTAAACGCCTTTAAAAGGCCTTTTGTGGAATGTCGATAAAAAAGACTTAGCACATTAAGCCTGAATTAAATGCCATTGTTGACGAAGAATATGAACTTAAAACTTAAAAGACATCGACCGTAGAGTCTTAGCAACGTGATCTCAGATCAAATTTCATTGTTAATGAAGAACTTGAAGAATGTCTTTAAATCTTCAAGAACGTCTATAAAGAATTCTAAAGTTTTGAATCTTCTGACTTGTTGATGTGTTGATGTATTGGCGTGTGTCAAATGACTAGAATGAGATCCCTATTTATATGTATAGGTTTCTAGGTTTAAGAGTCAAATTTGATGGACCACAATGATTCTTAGTTATCAGAAGATTTTAATTTAATGTAGAACTCTATGTTTTGTCGCGGATTCGTAGGCTTCTGGAAAGATTTATAGGGCTTTCATAATTGTATTTATCTCGCCTGCCTTCTTGATGGACTTTAAAATTTTGAAAAATATTTGATTTGATTTGCTCGAATTTAAAGGTTGAATTCAATTTGCTGGACTTTAGAGGTTCAATTTGATTTATTGGACTATTAAGGTCATCAATTTACTGGAGTTTAGAGGTCTGATATAATTTATTAGTCTTTAAAGTATCAATTCAATTTATCAATTATTTATATATTTTGTTTAGCAATCAAATGTATTTAAATTCTCGATAAATTGATAAATTTTACTAATTTTTTTAACTCGGAATATTTTACGTATCATTTTTCAGTTAGGCATAATTTTAATGTGCTTACAGTTAAAACCTATAAATTTTCATAAAGGGTATATTTGCATGATTATCAATTATCAAACACTTTAAATATAAATATATATATATATAAAAGTGATATGTAATTAAAAATTGTTTCATTAATTTTTGTCCTTACTAATCAAATCATATTTATATATTGTTATGATAAAAAAATATTCATAGTCACTAATTTGCCTCATATTCGACTCTTGGAGAGCATCAACAGTTGCCCCAAAAAGGCGAAGCTAGGGTAATTGATTATGATGAAGCCCATAGGCCTCGTACTGATAGGCTGGGACCAAAGCTAGGAAGAAGACCCGGGTCTAAAGGCTTCACCATAAGGCAGTGGGCCGGTGCCCCACATATCACTTTCGGACAACAAACTCCAAAGCTAAAGGCAGTACCCAAGATAAGGGACAAGCAGAGTCCGAGTAGTTTAGATTATAGATCTGCATGTGGCAATGATGATACAATATATATAAACTATATCTACTAAGGATAAAATCTATTAATTCAGTTAGGATACTCAGGTAATAATCCATGTGGGCTGAGGACATTGGCCATAGCCTGAAGTAAAAACACACCATCTGTACGGATAACCACTATTACAAATTATGGCCTCAACTATCGTGAATCATGACATTAACCGTCCAAATCGTGGGATTAATGCCCGGATAAGATCCAACTTGTCTAGTGTTAATAGTACACGATATGACCTTGTTTGGTTTTCGGGACTAGGGTGGACTAAGCTCCTAATCTCAAGTACGAACTAAGTTCCTGGTGTGTGGATGGGTGAGTCTGCTCGCCACTTGCCCAGCTATTCGTCGCGATGTCTAGGCGCTTGAGCCACTGTCTGTTGGCACCATTTAGATAGTTAGTGGGTGAACAATTTTTTTGTGCTACCTTTGTAGAGCTCGCAACACGCTATTGCACGCTTATTTTTCGGTGTACGGACCAGCAACTCCAACATCAGGTTCACATGTGATCCAACTAGAGCATTCACTACAACTTGCTGGTTTAGCACCAATTTGTATCTGTTGAGCATTTCTTCTATGTGAAGTATGAGATTGAGAGGTTTCTTGTGACATTGTTGGTCAATTTTTCTAATTCCAGCAGCTTCGGTATAGGTTCCCAACATGTCCAATAACTTCTAATTCTTCACCAATGTGAGTTCTGCAAATAACTTCGAATTCTTCACCAATTTGAGTTTCCCAACATGTCCAATAACTTCGAATTCCAGCAGCTTGGGTCTAGGTTCCCAACATGTCCAAAAAAAAATTCAGGTTTTAGTCTTCACACTGCAAATTCCTAATCTGTGCAATCAACCTTCTAGCCTTACATTAACAAGTCTTCCAGTATTTTGGTTGTCAACTTATGCATTCATGCATTCTTGATTACCAACTTTTATTGCTTATTGAATGTAGATAACTTAAAATAATTGTTGTTGCTACACATCGAATTCATGCAACAGGTTATGTAGCTTTACTTTTCCTCCTAATCTTCAAGTGTTCTTGATGAGTTTTCAAGAGCATCCAATGTATCCTCTTGATAAATTCTTCCAATCTTCAAAAGTTCTTCGTAATTTTCAAGAATTTTTTTTTTTATATTTTCAATTATCTTCACAAATTTCTTCAAATTGGAGGTTCACACCCCTTCCTCTAGCTCTAATTTATTGGTGATCTTTCCTAGTTATGACCTTAATGTGGCTATTAATTAAATATCATTAAACAAAATTATAAGATGTATTTCTAGTTTTATGTGGAATAGTAATTGAGAGTAAATATAATATGAAGAAAATACTTTGTATTCTCCAGAGTTGGACCTCCTCCAAATGTACCCATTTTACATATTTATAAGCATGCATGGTGCTTATATGTCACTTAACTAACCCACATTGTTTAATATGATGACAATGGTTAGGGGACTTGTCATTACATTAATTAAGGCCTAATATGCAAGCTGATGACACATATCCTTCCCTAGTGTAAGTTGGTCGTTGCCCTCACCATGCTGGTCGTCGTCATTAATATGCTGGTCGCCATCATCATGTTGGTCGTCGCCACCACCATGCTGGTCGTCGACATGATTAGACTGTTTCCCCAATAACCATATTGATCACCCTAAATAGCTTCTTGTTCTCCTGTCAACATCACCATCAAATTTAACCACATTATAGCACATGTTAAAACTTAACTCCACACTCTCGCTGCCCTAGAAGATGTTGTATAGTTATTTTTTTAAAATTTTGTACTGAGTTGACTTATAGTATTTAAATGGATAAAATAATTTTTAATGAGAGTGTATTGTTCGATTTAAGTGGAAAAACAAAAGAAAGATATTTTTGGTGTGTATTTATTAGTGAAATGAGATGCATTTATAAATTTTTGTTACTAATTAATAGTGAAGACTGCAATGTCTTTTGAGATAAAAAGAGTAGTATATATTAGAATTAATACTTGACATTGCAATTCAAAATTCATGCATAATATAAGTTAATTAGTTATATTAATAGAATTAAATTTTTGTTTAATAAATAGCATCGATCGTACGTCACACTGGTAAAAATACTAGTTATATCATAAAAATAAGTATTTATCATTTTCAATTATACAGTAAAATTGATTTAATTAACATCTGAGTTGTCTTCTAAATAATGTCATTTTACAAGTCTCAACATCTAAGTTTTGTATCTTTCCTAGTACAACATCTATGTTTTGTAACTTTCTTAATAGTGCCTTGATGTTGCACCAATAATGTCCATTCATCATCACACCACACATTGGACCACACAATGATCATGTGGTGAGGTATAATCCAATATGTACTTAGAATAGTAACAACTCTAAATTCACATTTTCTTTGTATGAATTTTAGATAAAAAAAGACACAAACACAAATTAAATCAAAGATTATAAATAAATAGTGTCAACAAAATTTATTATTTATGTCTTCTTTCTCCAAAATTCGCGAAGAATAATTTTCCGGCAAAATATTGTATGAAAATGGTTCATGATAAGTTTATCATGAATAAGTTTTAAAGTATCAAACACTTAACCAAGTGTATCAAAAATCTCATTAGGTGTATCAAAAGTTGAGGTCAATAAAATTTATATATTGTTTTAACTTTTGATACACCTGATAAATATTTCTATATACTTGATCAGATAGTTGATACAATGGAACAATTTTATGATAAGCTTATCATGAACTATTTTCACACAGTATCTACTCTAATTTTCCTTCTAAACTATTTTAATATCAGATCTTAAAAGTTCTTGAGATATTTTTCTAATTGGATTCTAATAGATTTAACACATTTTAGTTGATTGTGTTTTCCAAATGAAAAGACTAAAGGCAGCCATCAATACCAAAGATAGATGACTATATATATTTTTATATTTTATTTTATTTTATTTTTTTCTGAAAATGAGGTGGATGTCCACTTATTCCACATCAAGAAAGTGACATCCTTTATCTAGTTGACCTTCATGAGTCATAGGACGAAAAATTGGAAAACTTATTAATATATAATGACAAGAAAAGCACAATAATTGCATGCAATATTATTAGTGTGATAATAGTGGGTTTTATTTTATGCAGGAGCATCTAATGAGACCTTTTGTTTTTATTGCAGCATCTAATTAATATAATGTTGGCTCATCAACTAATTAATGATGTCTTATCACGCTAATTGCAAATTAAGTAAAAAAAATATATGATGGGGCCTTATTATATGTTGACTTATCATAGCTGTTATAAGTGGGTTGCATGTGATTATTGACCGATTGATCTCATGTTCAACAAGAACTAGGTTTTATTCATCTTTATATTTTGGAGGAAAATGAATGGTTGATTGTGTGAAAATTAAAAAATGGTGACTTACATACTGGTTCAAAAAAGTGACTATATTTACAAATTAATTCATAATATTTATACATAAGTGTAATTTTTTTCTGCACAGAAGAATATTTTTTTTCTACATTCTACATAGAACCAATTTGTAATTTTTTTTAATTTTTAGAACTATTTTGTAATTTTCCCTTTAAAAATATTACGCACCAAAAAAATAATTTGAAAGTTGGTTTTAAACATATATTACCAAAAATTACCCTTTAACTTATGAGGATGTGTATTTCTATTTTTTAAATTATTATTATACATATTAGATTCTTGAAATTTTATAGTCGAATGCTGAGCCAAGTGAAATACTCCCTCCGTCCAGTAGGAATTTACACCCTACGGAATGACACATTTTTTAAGAAAAAAAATTTTTATATATAAAATAATGGCATATGAATAAATAAGTGTATATGTTTGTGAGTGTGCATGCAAATCAAAATTTTCTTTTTTTATTGTTGTACAAATTTGTGTGGGACGTACAAATAAAAAAGTGTGTAAATTCCTGTGGGACAGAGGGGATAACAATTAAAAAAAATTAGTTTTCAAACTATTAGAGTGGAAATTTGATTGCACAGTGAACTTTATATTAAAATTTTAAATTTTAATTAATATTCATATTTTTGTACAGAGAAATATTGAATCATAGACAATGAACCATCATTCATCCTAATAACTTTTTGACGTAAGTTGGATGTGCATTCACTTAATATCTGTTTTAAAACTCAAAGACAGCTTTTAAAACAGATCTTTTTAAAGCCTCAGTGTTATATGCATCAGGTGCACCCTGTAATTCAAGTTTATTTTTTAAAAATTACACAAAATACTACTAAAAAACAAGAGTGCAAATGGCGCTTGGAGGTCGGCGGGTGATCGAGTGCCGCCAAGCACCAAGACCGCCTAGGCGCCGCCTTGTCGGTGCCAAGATTTTTCTATTTTATTTTTAATTTTTTATTAGTATTAATTTTTTTCTAAATATATATTAATAAAAATATACATTATAGATATATTATAAATTTAAAACATAATTAATAACTATAAAAAAATATAAAAAATCAACAAAATATTAAAAGCTATCATAATACGACATAGAACGAATAAATTATGAAGTAGTTCAATTAAACTTTCATTTTTTAGTAATTTAGTTTTTATTTTTTAATTTTAGTTCTAACTTTTAAGTTGAAATAAAAATTAAAAAAAGACGGTCTCGGCGGCTGCCTAGGCGGTCTCGGCAGTACCAAATCTGTTGGCGGATTTTTCTTGGCGATTTGACCTTGGCGTCGGCGGCCGAGGACCTTCAAGCGCCTAGCTAGGCGACCGTCATTTACATCCATTCTAAAAAGTTACACATGTTATTACTGAAAAATGTATCTTTATTGGTGTAGTTTTTCAGTAATAATTTGTGTAACTTTTCAGTTATAAAATGATGTAATTTTTTAAAAATACACTTGAATTGCACGGTACCCCTAGTACACAAGAGATTTACTTTTTTTAAAAAAGCTCTCACTCAGAGTTTAAAAAAAAAAAACTATTTTAAAAACTGTTTTATAGATTTTCGCGACAGATACTTAAGTTCAGCCCAATTTCATCTTGGCCGTGGGTTCGACTCCTTAAATTAAGCTGTGATTATTGAATTCGCGCCCTTTACAACCCAAATTATTTAATTAATTTTTTTCACTATAATTTAATTTTTCTTTACAAAAGTATAATTAATGACAGTGGTAGGTATATTCTGTTGAATGCCAGGATCCTGCTATTTTTGTATTTCTGCTACATTAATTAAAGAATGATCAACCGATGATGGGGCTGCAGCTTCACACCATGTGAATTTAAAAAATTAAATAATACCAACAAATAATGAAAACTTGGAATATAATAATATGGTAGTAGCAAAATATTCGGCCACAGATATTTTTTAATTACATAGTGCGAAAAAAATCAATTTTATTAATTAATTTTATTATTTTTATAATTATAATAGGTTAATAGTAATTATTTAGGGGAGGTGTTAATTGTTAAATGACCGAATGAGGGCACTGATGATCAGTTTGCATCGCAGATATCGACTTTATAAGTGGTCAATAATATGAATGAATAAGTGTACAAGAAAAGATAAAGTGATGATATGTAAAAGTAAATTATCGAATTGGATTAATCATTTTAATGTTTTTAGCCAAAAGAAAACATTTTACTCCTGACTTTCCACATGAATTTGTATACTTTCTTTATTTAGATGTTTCGTACTTTCTCCGTCCAACAAATATATACACTTTTCTTTGCAAGTAGTTTAATGCAATATGTTGGACGGTGTTGATGGGTGAGCTGCCTGAGGTAGATTAAGGAATTAAATAGCCCAAGACTGAGGAGGTCGCCAACATGCCTCAAGGAGTCAAGATGCCGACCTCGGCTTACCTGCAAGAGAAGAAGCTCGCCTGGATACTTGGACTTACCTAGGAAGAGAGGTCGGTGAAGAAGCTCGCCGAGCTCTCGAGCATCACTCGTCACCATATGATCCTGGGGGCGCAAAGGCACAGGAGCTCGCCTAAGAGCTCGCCCAGGAGCCCGTCCCGTAGTTCGTAGGACCCCGATGATTGCACTCTTTTTCCCTCCGTCCGGTTTGTCCACAAGGGTGGTTTACAGCGAGATTTTTAATGAGGCACATCTAGTCTAGGACAAGGTAGTAGGACGAGGAATGGTATAGGGAGCAGTGTGAGGGACTAAGACGAAGGTGGGGAACCTTCGTCAACACCAGAAGCCAAAGAGGCTCGTAAGGTGCCGTCTCACACTCACACACCTATAAATAAGACATCTCTTGTAACATCTCAGGACAATTAATATATTTTTTACATTCCACTTTCTCTCTCTAAACCCTCTACTCTCTCTCTCTACATTATTCTCCCTCCCCAAGAATACAAATCCAAAGATTATTGTTTGGTAGGATTAAATGATGCAAATGGCCACATAAAGAAACACCGATTAGTAAATTCTATCAACAGACGGTATTTTGGGGTATTGTGAAGTCCGTTTATGAATAAAGTGAATATTTTTGGAAAGTACATCATACCTACTTTCAAAAAATATTCACTTTATCATAAACGGATCTCACAATAACCCAAAATATCTTCCAACATATTGCATTAAATCACTTGCAAAGAAATGTGCATATTTTTTATGGACATAGGGAGTATAAATTTACACATTATTAAAAATATTAATTTTTATTCACACTAACAATATTATATACATATTTAGTCCATATGGACCATTATTTCATTATTTTTTTAAAAAAAATTATATAAAAATTTTAAGGGTGCAATTTTTTTGGGATAAAGAGTTGAATGCTATGTTGCACGGGTGCGGATATGCGAATGCGAGAGCGATACGGTACGAGTTCGGAGATACGAGTTTTTAAAAAATCTAGAGTGCGATTCGATAAGGATACATCTATTTATTTATATTTTATTATATATTTTCTTTCTATTTATCTATAATCAAGAGATTATAGGTTGGAGCCAAAATTTTAATGATTAAAAATAATTACGACATTATGAATTCCATTTTTTCGCCCGTGATCAATTTCCTATTTTCTTGTGTCGAGCTTGATTTGCATGCTTTCTGTTGTAATATTGAGAGAAAAGCGTAAAGCATAAAAGTAAAGACACAATATTGATGACCCAGTTCGTCACGGAGTGACTACGTCTGGGGGCGACCAAGCCAGGAGATTATACTAATAATGAACTGCCGTTACAATGAATGTGAAAATGTAGTATACATAATACAGGGAACGATACTATATATATAATACCTAACCCTAAGTCTTGTGGGCCTAAAGCCCACTGGATATATCTAATATTATATCCACACAATATAATAATATATTTACATATATTATAACACTCCCCCTTGGATATAATATGAAAAGGAAGAATGCAAGTGTTACTTAGTGGAGTGTTACAAATGGCCTCGAGGATACAATCATCAGGATTGTTTAACATTTGTTACTCCCTCTGAAGATAACAACCTTCCAAGTCGACGCATCCCGATTCCATGTAGGTACTTTTCAAAAGTCGAAGTGGGAAGGGATTTAGTGAACAAATCAGCTAGATTGTCACTTGAGCGTACTTGTTTTATCGTGATCTCACCACTCTTTTGGAGTTCGTGAGGATAAAAGAATTTTGGGGATATATGTTTCGTCAAGTTCCCTTTGACATAGCCGTTGCTCATTTGTGCAATACATGCAGCATTATCTTCGTAGATAATTGACGGGCTTAAGTCAATAGAAGGGATACCACACGAATCGTGAATGTGTTTTATAAGGGACTTTAACCACACACATTCTCGTGCAGTTTCGTATAGAGCTATGATCTCTGAGTGGTTTGACGATGTGGTCACCAAAGTTTGTTTGACAGATCTCCATGAAATGGCTGTTCCACCACAGAGGAAAACATAACCCGTTTGCGATTTCGCATTATGGGGATCAGATAGATAACCAACATCAACATAACCTATAAGCGTGTTGTCTTGGTTTCTTTGATAGAAAAGACCAAGATCTTGTGAACCTTGAAGATATCGTAGGATATGTTTCACACCATTCCAATGTCTCCTCGTAGGGGAGGCACTGAACCTTGCAAGTAGATTGACTGCAAAGGCAATATCGGGCCTAGTGCAGTTTGCAAGATAGAGCAGTGCACCAATTGCACTTAGATATGGAACTTCAGGTCCCAATAGCTCTTCGGTATCTTCTTTAGGTCTAAATGGGTCCTGTTCCAAATCAAGGGAACGGACGGCCATTGGAGTGCTTAAAGGATAAGATTTATCCATGTGGAATCTCTCCAACACTTTCCTTAGGTAAGCTGATTGGTGTATCAGTATTCCTTCAGGGAAATGCTCGATCTGCAGACCGAGACAGAACTTGGTTTTACCCAAAGTTTTCATTTCAAATTCAGTTTTTAAGATTGAACTTGCTTCTTCAATCTCTTTCCTTGTTCCGATAATGTTTAGATCATCCACATACACCTAGATGATGCAAAAACCATTAAGGGATTTCTTAGTAAAGACACAAGGAAAAGCCTCGTTATTTACGTATTCCTTCTTCAGGAGGAATTCGCTTAGTCGATTATACCACATACGACCTGACTGTTTTAAGCCATATAACGAGCGTTGCAACTTAATGCTGAACATACTACGATGTTCGTTATTCCTCATTTGGGGAATAGTTAATCCATCAGGGATTTTCATATAGATGTCAGAATCTAATGATCCGTATAAGTATGCGGTAACTACGTCCATTAGTTGCATTTCTAAGTTTAGTTTAACTGCCAGGGATATTAGGAAGCAGAATGTTATGGCATCCATAACAGGAGAGTAAGTTTGATATAAATCGATACCGGGTCTCTGCGAAAACCCTTGAGCCACTAACCTCGCTTTGTATCTCACAACCTCATTGTTCTCGTTTCACTTTCGTACAAATACCCACTTGTATCCAACAGGGACTACATTTTTCGGGGTACGAACGATGGAACCGAAAACATTTCGTTTGTTTAGCGAGTATAGCTCTGCCTTTATTGCAGCTTCCCATTTCACCCAATCAGAGTGCTTCCGGCACTCGGATATAGTTTTGGGTTCAGGATCTAGATCATTATTAGAAATGGTGAAGGCAATTAAGGCTGCAAATGTGTTGTCGACAACAGTTGTCTTTCTGTTATAAGTTTCTCCCGTGTTTACGAAGTTTGTTGAAACTTCAATGTTTACATCGACCAGATCCTCTTCATTTCCCAAAGGTATCGGTCTGATGATTCTGTTTTCTCAGAGTCATTAATTGATTTAGCACGTGCGTTTTGACTCTGATTTTCGTCTGCAGGACGAATCTCTTCAGGAGATTTTAGGGGTGACATAGTGTGTTTGCTAGCTTTACACTTACGCAAATTCGGTTCGCTTATGTTAATATTTCCTTTACGCTTCTGGCGCATGGGGGGATTAACATTTGTCTTCAAAGGGAGTTGTACCCTTTGAGGCGCATTTACCGCAGGTATATGCGACTTAGTCACTCCTTTATGATCAGTGAATGCATCTGGCAGGTTATTTGCTAGGTATTGCAAATTTATTATCTTCTGAACTTCAAGTTCAGATTGATTTGTGCGTGGGTCTAGGAACTGAAGATCTTTTGTGTTCCAAGTTATTTCACGGCATTTATTAATTGTGGTATTTTTCTCTCCCCCTAAGGCCAGAAATAGATCTTCGTCGAATGTGCAGTCAGCGAAACGGGCTGTAAACTGATCCCCAGTTAAAGGCTCGAGGTATTTAAGTATTGTGGGAGACAAAACCGATGTAAATACCGTGTTTCCTTTGTGGGCCCATAGATGTTCGCTTATGTGGTGGTATTAGAACATACACTGCACAACCGAATGTACGCAGATGGGAAATCTTAGGTTCATTTCCATGCATGAGTTGAATAGGGGAATATTCATGATATGCAGTTGGTCGGAATTGGATTAGTGATGATGCATGTAAGATTGCATGCCCCCAACATGAAACAGGTAAGTTCGTTTTGTGTAGTAGTGGTCTAGCGATTAATTTAAGACATTTAATTAATGATTCAGCTAGGCCATTTTGAGTATGAACATGAGGGACCGAATGCTCCACTTTGATTGCAAAAATCATCGAATGCCTTAGAGGTGAATTCACCGGCATTATCCATACAAATGGATTTAATAGGATGATCTGGGAATTGAGATCTCAACAGGATAATCTGTGCAATAAGCTTTGCAAAAGCGGTATTGCGAGTGAATAGCATGGTTACATAAGTCCACCGAGTGGATGCATCTATTAGGACCATAAAGTACTGAAATGGTCCAGATGCTGGGTGTATTGGTCCACAAATATCTCTTTGGATCCGCTCAAGGAATTTAGGAGATTCAGTTCTTACTTTACTACTAGAAGGACGAATTATTAGCTTACCCTTTGTGCAAGCATCACATATGTATTCATTAACAGAAGGGATTCTGTTGTGTGTTATGTTATGGCCTGATGAATTACATAGAATCCGATGCATCATAGTTTGTCCTGGATGTCCTAACCGCTCATGTCATAGTTTGAAAGAGTTTGGATCATTAAATTTTAGATTAAGAGCTATATGGAGATTTGAGGGTCTGATGTATGTGTAATACAAGCCAGACGAGAAAGATGGAAGTTTTTCGACGATGTGTTTACGATAATTTAAATAGTGAGTCATCAACAGATATTCACTATTGTCCTCAGTATTTGTTTCAATGTGATAGCCATTCTGTCGAATGTCTTTGAAACTGAGGAGGGTACGCTTTGATTGTGGATACAATAAAGCATTTTCGATTATCAGCTCGGTACCCATAGGTAGAATGATCGAGGCTCTTCCGGAGCCAACGATCTGTATGTCGTCGTCGGAAATAGTAGTGACACTTCCTTTCTTTTCGGTTAATGTTTAGAAAAAATGTCTATCTTTTAAGATAGTATGTGTAGTAGCACTATCTACTAAGGACAACACATTAATCTCCATAAGCACTTAAGTGTATGTTTGGGTACGTTTAGATATGAGGAATGCTAAGGAGAGCCAAGATTACAGACACTGATTGATCAGCCGCACAAGGGATCACTTAGGTCCTACTTTATCAAGAATATATTAAATTATTTTTGTAGACAATAGTGATTGACAATTGGATTTGACTGTAAAAATAAAGCATTGATAAGCATTCATAAATGGAATCCATAAAAGTATCATGCAACATAGTCAAGAAAAAAGCCAGTCAAACATGCTGGTCCAACCAAGTAACAAATAGTATCAAATAGTCTAATAGATAAAGCAAGTAAACAGCAAGTTGATGTCGATCACTCATTGTCTCCAAAGGCGTCTATAGTCATTGTATCACCCACTAAGAGGTCATCCTTCTCCATATCAAAGCTTGAATCTGGCAGGTTGGTGTGGTGTGATTCACCTTTAGGAGTTTTTCCCTTTTTGTCTTTAAACATGCTTTGATATAGCTCCACTAGATGTTTTGGAGTTCGACACTGGCGAGACCAATGGTCGTCGCATCCACACTTGTGACAGAGTTGCTTATTCTGTGCACCTGAGCTTGATGGTTTGTCTTGAGGTGCATTCTTTTCAGTTGCACTAGATTGTGCATTGTTACGACCTCTACCTCTTCCCCTACCACGGCCTCGACTTCGGGTCGATCCGCGTCCCCCACTCGGCTCATTTCCGTTTCCACGTTTACGGCCTCTAAAGTTCCTCCGAGTAGCATGTGCTTCAGGCACAGCTTGTGAGCCAACCGGTCTAGTATTGTGATTTTTCATCAACAATTGGTTGTGCTTTTCTGCAACTTGAAGTGCAGAAATGAGGTTGGAGTGTGTTTGATACTCTTTGGCCCTGTACTGCTGCTGGAGTACAAGATTACTAGCATGGAATGTGGAAAGAGTTTTCTAGATCAACTGATCATCAGGGATCGGTTCACCGCACAACTTGAGCTGTGAAACTATGCGATGTAGGGCAGAGTTGTACTCCGTCACAGACTTGAAGTCTTGGAAATGAAGTGTTGTCCAAGCATGTCTGGCTTCGGGGAGGATCACATTTTGTTGTTGTTGGAATCGATCCTGGAGGGATTTCCACAACATTGATGGATCTTTTTCAGTGAGGTATTCATTCTTAAGATCTTTGTGAAGATGATGTCTTAAGAAGATAAGAGCTTGTGCCTTTTGGGCAGTAGTGGATTTCCACCCTTGAGTGGTGGTGTCGGATAAGTCTTTTGAAGCTAAGTGGATTTCAACGTCTAAAGCTCATGTCAAATTGTGGCCATCTAGTGCCAGTTCATCAAATTCACGTTTGATGATGTTTGACATTTTTGTTGCTACAAAGAAAGGAATTAATAAATTTAGAATTTATAATTGTTTTGTAACAAAAGGAATAGGGCTTAAGATAAAATGCAATGACAATTTATTAATATGGGTGTATTTGATAAAGGATTGGGTGTATGACTTGTGAGACATTTATTAATGGGACTTGAACCCAAAAATAATTATTGGATAAGGCCTTTTAAAAAAATTGATGATTTGGGCTTTCATAATATCATTATGAATTTTTATTAATGGGACAACGGGCCCAAAAATAATTGTTACGATCCAAATTAATTAGGATCGACTAAAAATAAAATGCCCAATCAATTAAAAAAAATTGGCCTAAGTAATTAATATTATTATTAATTAATATTTTTTTATTAGTAGGGCACGTCCCATTTTGATTAATAAGGGAGGCCCAAATACTGGCCAGTATACCAAAGTTATTGGTATTGTTAATCAAGCCCCAAAACATTTTTTTGTTTTTATTAAGGGTCTGGACTGCTGAATTTATTAAGCCCAAACAAATAAAAGGGAGCCCATAACCATGAATTAATGACCCAAAACAATAGGGTTTCAGAGTCTTGGATCAAGATTGAATGAGTCAAGGCGGACGTGGGCGGATTTTCAGCGCGAAGTTGGGGCTGATTTTCTGCCATCAGATGCGGCGTCGCCGTTCGACGTGGCTCGGGGCCCGCCGTGCGCCTCCTGGCCATCGCGCATACCTGCCGCGCGCAGCGCAGTCTGCCGGAACAGAGGCCATCGCGCCGTCGAAGGGGGGCTTTCTGCCGCCGTTCGCGGATGCACGCAAGGACTCGCGCCCGTCGCATATAGGCTTGTTGTTGTCGCAACAGTAGCGTAGCCGCCGTTAGTCATGACCGACGCAATTCGTTTAGCCGCCATTGCAGCGCGTGCAGTGAACAGCCGTCGCGGGCACACGGGGAAGCGTGGCGCGCATGGGCGGCGTCGCAACGGAGGTGTCGCGGCCCGCTTCAGGGGGCTTTCGTGCCGTCGTTCGTTTTCTAGCGAACAGAGGCGGCGGCGCGTGACACACAAGCGGCGACGGCTATTAGGCGAGTCTCAGTGAACAAATCAAAACGCCAGGTTTCAAAATTTACAGATTTGGGGATTTTCGATCGGGGGATCGATTATTGTTGTCCAAGGGTTTTGTTATGCTCATCAATATCAGAAGCACATAAAAGCCACATACGTACATATGAATCAACAAAAATAACAGGGCATAACACAGAATAATATCCGCATATGATATTGAGATATGAAGGCATATGGAAGACATATGCATGGATTTATGTATCAAATATATCCAAATATGCGTATGAATCATAATCAGATTGCAGTAAACGTTTAATCATATGATTTGCAGAATAATCATATAACTCAGGATATACATGCCTTTTAATATCATAAAATACATTAAATAAAAACTCACTGATTTTCGCTTAATAAATTCCAAACAAAATCAGAGGGTGAGTTTTGAATTTGATCTGAAAATTGTGCTGGAGCAATCCTCTCGTAAATCCTTAACGCTCGTAGAGGCTTGTGCTGATAACTTGTTGTAATATTGAGAGGAAAGCGTAAAGCATAAAAGTAGAGACACAATATTGATGACCCAGTTCGTCACGGAGTGACTACGTCTGGGGGCGACCAAGCCAGGAGATTATACTAATAATGAACTGCCGTTACAATGAATGTGAAAGTGTAGTATACATAATACAGGGAACGATACTATATATATAATACCTAACCCTAAGTCTTGTGGGCCTAAAGCCCACTGGATATATCTAATATTATATCCAGACAATATAATAATATATTTACATATATTATAACACTTTCGTCATTGATGTTGTACATTTAGCCTAGTTTTTTTGTTTCTTTCTCAAATCAATAAGTCAAAATTTTCTATCGGGGCAATGGGAATCAAGGTAGTTATCCATGCGATGCATTTTTTTTATCGGTTTAATGTTAGTGGTTAGAAGTTAGTTTACCAAATCTCCAAATGCGAGTAAGTTTTGTGCATCAGTTACACCGTGCAACTCAAGTTTATTTTTAAAAAGTTGCATAATTTATTATTGAAAAGTTACACAAATTATTACTGAAAAGTTAAACTATTAAAGATAAACTTTTCAGTAATAACATGTTTAACTTTTCAGTAGTATTTTGTGTACTTTTAAAAAATGAATTTGAGTTGCACGGTGTAACTGGTGCATACAAGACTAAGCCCTCCAAATACTCAAAAAGTTATCTTCAAGTTACCTTATATTTCTCTTAGTTCGTTCCAAAAAAAAAAAAATTGAATTTAAGTCACTCACTCAAGTAAGAAACCCAATCATCAAATTATTGATGTTATTTATTAATCTGTGGAGATTTATACTATATCCATCTTGAGTCATGGGGCAAAGAATTTTGGATATAATTTGATTTTTTTTCCTTATTACTTGCTTAAACAATTAGATTGTATTAATTCTTTTTAACTAGAAATGAAGGGTGTTGCTTATTATTTGATTATTTATAATCCTGTCCAACAAAAGATTACCACATTATTAATTTATTAAGGTTTTTGATAATATCAAAGTTCAAGATTTGGTTTTGATAATCACCGGACAACATTAGTCATAGACACATATGCAAACCAAGTATGTCATGTGTGGATTATTTTAAATTACTATTTTTATTTTTAAAATTATTTAATTTAGTTGGAAAAAGCACCCTCAATTATTGCAGTGGAATCCAGAATGTGTGGACATCATCATCTTTAGCAATATTTTTGGGGTGATGCATAAATACATACAAGTACACAACATTCTCATTTTAGTACTTGCAACTTGATATTATTTAATATAGAATAGAATAGAAAACATTTATAATGGTTTTAAATAAGTAGGATCCCTTAAGGGGCATTAACTGAATTATTGAACTCTGCAGTCTTTTTAAGAAAAAAAAAATGGTTACAATCAAGATTCTAAATTATTTATTTTAAATACAATTAGGATTCGAAATTATAATTCAAACAAATTTTTAAACTTTTGTTTTAAGGATAATAAAGTCTTTTAACTTTTTAAATTTGATGGAATATGCCCTTCAAGTATTTATTGAAAAAAATAAATTATTATTTTTATGAATGAAATTAAGAATGCATGAATTTCAAATGAAATAATTTTGTTAAGTATTTGATATTCTTCCCGTTTGAACTTTTTATGACATGAATATTCTGAGATCCCAAACATGTCTAATTAGGATCGAGTTTGGGTAGCTCGGAAAACAACTTGCCTCCAAACGAGCTTCAAACTTCCAAGATACGAAGTTCGCCCTCATATGCCATGAAGTTCGGAGATCATATTACATCCATGTGAGAGGTTCAGGTCATTAGGACGATAAGCTCGCCAGCATCGACCCAGGAGCTTGGAAGCTCGAAAGCCAGAGGGACTGAAGGTCGAACTATCCCTATCAAGGTCAACTGGCTAGGTCCCATGAGAAGTTCTCCATAACTGAGAGAAGCTCAATTTTACCATAAATCTGGCAGAAAGGACATCTCATAAAGTCAACTCAACTTAATCAACCCATATTTAGAAAAGATATTAAGCTGACATAGATAGAGTACATATACTTAATATCATATTAGGTAGAAAATCAGTCATTCTAAGATAATTTTATGACACCAACCACGTGGCACCCAGCTATTGGTTGAGATATGTCTCGTGTATAATAGTTACTGTCAAAATTTATGCATTAAATGCATGGATAAGACAAACTTCTACATCAATCCAAGGGGCATTGTAATTTGTAAACTATAAATTGAGCCTAAAATGACCTAATTAACTCTTCAAGTTCAGGTCTCATAAATATTGATACGAGCAGCCCGTTCAGATTAAAGATGATTAAGAGCTTAAAACAAGTGATCTGGAAGAAGAGGCGAACAACCCTTACAAATTCAACTCAAGAAGCGAACAGTCCATACAAAATGGGTTATGTGGCGAGTAACTCATAATGTTGGTTGCTCGCCCCAAATGAGCAGTTTGCTCCCCAAAAGTAAAATCAACGAGCTGGTCGCCACACAATGAGCTAGTTGCCACCATGAAGGATACAAACAAAAATACCAATCAAACTTGTTTTTTAGCATTTTGTCATTATAATCTTCATATTTATCCTCAAAGTACATGTGTCCTCATTGCATTAAGCGTGACATTACACCAGCCACCTCATACTTGTAAATTTGCCTATAAATAGACCACAAATTTTTGAATAAGGAGGAGAGCAATTCACCTCTCTACTTAAACTATGTCAAAATATTTCTCTCATTTAGAATTCATAATTTCCAGCAAATTAACCAACTTTAATCTTAATTTTGTTGGTAGCTTTTATATTTATAGTCACACAAATCTTTCATTAACAAAAGTTATCAACAATAAAGATTTGACAAATCTTAGTGTTCATGTTATTTATTCCTTCAAGCACTCAATAATAAACGTTAAAGCACTCAATCATCAACATTTATTTGTTGTCCTAGATCATACATTAAAAGTTCAATCATCACCATTAAATATCTAGGGTCCATCAGAATTAAGACTAAATTAAGAATTTAAAATCCAACAATTAGAATATCTTACTACAACAAGTAAGATGAATTTAAGGTGTGAATTTAAAATACATAACCCGAAATTTCTTCATCCAAAACAACATAAAGTTATCTAATAGGATGATAAAGAGAATTAAAAAAAAAAACTTGATTAAAATTAGTAAGCCCTATGACACTTATTTAACGTTAGATATCCAATTATGGTAGAGTAAACCTCTTTTATGCACCTGATGCATCATTCAATTTAAATGCATTAAAAAAAAGCAATTCATAATAGTACTATTAAAAAACCACTATTATTTTTATTGAAAAGTTGACAGTGCTAAGTTGTTATACTTTAATAAGAATTGACTTTTTATTGAAAACAAAGGAATTTTTTTAATAACAACAAGAATAGTTTTAAAAATATACTTAAGTTACATCGTACGTATCCTAGAGACCGACACTAACTCATTAGTTTAATGTTAACACTCCTGCAAGTTTTAGTTAATGGAGAATTATATTCAAACTTACCTTATTTTTGTATTTCCAATGTGAATGAGTGTTGTGTAATATATTTCACGATGTCTTTTTGCAATTTTTATATTAAAATAATTAATATTGTAAAAGTAATATTTTTAAATCATTCTCCAGTGAAATTTTATATATTATAAATAAATTTGAGTAATTATATTCATTAATATCACTATTTTTATAAATTAATATCCATAATATTTTGCACTATCATATTAATTTATAAGTATAACGATAGCACTAAATAAATATTATCGTATTATAGAATCAATATAATTTTGTTTTATAATATGAACAAGTTCTACAGGAGAATTATTTCTCAATAAAACAATTAATATTGTTAAAAGCTACACATGATGATATGCAAGTCAATTCCATATTAAAACTAGTTTACACAAGATTTTATCTTCTAATATACATATTTTTGTTCTAAATGTATATTGTAAGAAAATAAAGAATAATCTACATTATTTTCGATAATGGCTACGCTAATTTTTTCCATGAAAATAATTTTGTCCTCAAATATAGAAATTTGTCTACAAATTGTCTACAACTTTATATAATCATGATGTATCTTCATTCTTTAATTAATTTCCATAGGAAAATTGCTTGGAAGTAATATTTTTACCTATGAAGTTCATTTTCTTAGGTAAAATTATTTGTATTTAATTTGAAAATCGAACATGTCTTCATTATTAAAAAATTTCATTGGCAATCCACACTATTTAATGATGAAATTGTTTGCGTTTGAAATTTTGTAACCATATTAAAAATTTAGTAGTTAATGTTTTTTATATGAAATTTATTTTAAAATACACCCTTAATATAAAAATGTATGCCCTCCTTCCCAAAAGAACCTGCAAGGGGAGAGACATATATATTAAAAAAAAAGTGAAATAAAATGAAAAAAAAAGTATTTTAAGCATATATAATTTGGTAAAATATATTATATAAAGTAGGAAAAAGTTAGTTGAATTAAGTGTAGTGTGGGACTAAAAAATAAAAATAATAATAATATTTTATATAAATATTATAAGGTGAGATTTATGAAATGATTTTTTTAATTATAAATTATTATAGAGCATATTAAAAAATATTATAAATTTTTATAGGACAGAGAGAATATATGTAAATTCACATACATAAAAGGACACATCATCAAAATAATCTCTCTATCGGGGTAGAGGAGATTTAATGTTAATAAAATGAAATATCTTTTTCATCCATTATGGTAAGCAACAACTCATGCCTTGTGATATTTTCCCCCTCATGTATTGCATTATTAATGGGTCGTTTTACCAATAATTATAGTCTCATCTTTGGTGAGTGAATAAGATAAAATAAAATAAATATGAATGAAGTTTTTTAATAATAGTAAGAATATTTTTATTAGGAATGAAGAAGGAGGGTTAGCTAGATAGAACTCAATTATGTCAAAATAAAATTTGATATTTTATTGTTTTTACTATCACTAATTAGTGAGATAATACTAGGGAGTCGGGAATAAGCGGGTGGAAGAAAAAAAAAGTTTAGTAAATTGAGAAAATAGTTAGGAAAGAATTTTGCATCATCTGAAAGTCCAAACTTGTAGAAGGGTGTGTAATCAATTCACTTATGTTCTGTTTGGATTAGTGAATTTAAAAATGAATAAATTTTTAAAAAAAATACATGTAAAAAGATATATATTTTAAATCACAAATTATAAAGAGATGAGAGATAATGAAGAGAGAGAGAGAGAGAGTAAATTTTAAATGCCATAATTTTGATAAGAGTTTAGAATTCCTCCATTTTAAACTTAATTCAAATTTAAGTATTTGTAAATTCATTTAATTTACTTGAAGAGATAAGTTATTTATTTGTGAAATTCACGAATTTCAATTCCATTCTTTCAAATTGAGCCTTATTTAATTTCCCTCACACTCCTGGCTGGACTCTCAACTCTCCCCATTCAGTGGAAATTGAACACAGGACATTGGACGAGTCTAAACTTTAATATCATAAAAAAATTCTGCTTCATCTAAAAATTCAAACTTAATGAAAATATGTGAAATCAATCACTTATTTAATTTTCCTAACAAAAATGACTATCCTGGCTAAATGAGTATCCTCAAGAAACATGACATAAGAGAATATACACAACAGATAAAAAAAAAAAAGAGTGTCAAATAAATTATTATTACATGATTTATACAATATTACCAAAAGAAATTGTATTGTATTTACCCAGATGTATAGCTATCTCAAATAGGAATGATCTTTATACGATTTTTTTACACAATTGGAAAAGAAGAAGAAAGCACACGTTGCATTTCATATAATTGGAAGATTTGAGAATGAATCAATTTTAATAATTTATTGCAAAGTAGGTCTTTGATTTTATACTTGAAATGGAACTCTATAATAATATTTGAGTAATTTATTTTTTATAAAATATAAAGGTATTGAAACTCTTATAGTAATATATTATATAATAATATAAAAAATATTATATTTAGTGTATGAAATCGTCTCAACCGACTTTTTTTCTTACAATTAGAAAAACTTAATTTAGTAGC
>JAPKLY010000204.1:297189-312457 GCA_026898435.1 Prunella vulgaris
CTCAACCGACTTTTTTTCTTACAATTAGAAAAACTTAATTTAGTAGCGTGTCAACTTGAGTTTTTTTTTTTCTTCAAAATTTTAAGCCTCATCGGGATATTTTTTTTTTAAATGTGTTAATTTTTTTTTAAAAAATAATGCACCTATGAATTGTTAACCTGAATTTGAAAATAGCTCTGAAATATTTGGATAAAGGATTCGCTGAGAATATTTTAAATTAACTTTTTTTTATTTAGGTAAGATATATAAATAGACAAAATTTTAATTTATAAAAAAATTATATCATCTGAAAATTTATAAAATCTTTTAATTATTTATTTTTAAATGAAAAAAATTATAAAATAGTTCAAAAAATAACAGTAATTACAAATTAACCTTGTGTAAAAAAAATTATATTACGATATAATTTTTTTATATACTTATATAAATATTTTAAATTAATTTATAAATATAATAACTTTTAAAATCAATTTATTATTTCCAAATCTCTTTTTAACTATCTTCCGAAATTTATTTTTTTGTCTCCATCCAAAAGCAATTCTAAGCATGTTAATGCAAATCTACAGTTAATATAGAAAAAATAATTATTCAAAATCCAGCTGGAAAGCAACATGTTCTCCTCGTGAAAATCGACATTTCATAATCCCAATGGGAAAATAAAAAGTCTTTTTAAAGCTAGACAAACAAAATCATTACTCAACCACGTGGGCTAGCTGACTAGCCCAACTGGTCACCGGGTTCCTCACTTAAGTGGGTGATTTGTGTTTGATTTTCTTTAAAAATGAATTAATGAAAATGGTGGTGGGGATTTAAAAAAAAATGATGACTCGAATTTTTTTTCTGTTAAAATTAAATTATTTTTATTTGAATAGAATGTGATAATTCTAAATTGATAAAAATCTGATATATTTTAATATTTTCAACTTAAAATTTCAATCTTTTTTCACAAAAAATTACTCTCCGTTTGAGTTATATATATATATATAATAATAGATGAAAAATAAAATTATCTATTGCGACTTCCGTTTAAGCTAGCAATCAGATTTCTTCACAAGATGTAACTAAAAGAATAAATATATAAAATAAAAATAAAATATTTTTGGAGTATTTCATGAAGATTTGGAAACTAAATTTCTTCACAAATGTAATTTGAAAAATGAATGCATATTAAAAAAATCCAATTAAAGAAGATTTTGATTGTGGATAAAAATTAGTTTTAGAAAAAAAAATGGATAAAAGGTAAGTGAATAAATAAGTTTAGATAAAATTATATAGAGTAGATATTGTGTGAAAATAGTCATGATAAACTTATCATGAAATTATTTTAAAGTATCAAATATTTTAAGTGTATCAAAATATTCATCAGGTGTATCAAATGTTGAGGTCAATAAAATCTATAACAATTATAACATAATATCATTGACCCCAATTTTTTGAAAAATCTGATGAGATTTTTGATACACATGATTAAATATTTGATACTTTAAAACTGGTTCATGATAACCTTATTATTTTTACACAAAACTTTACCAATTATGTGTATATAGTATTTATGTTGTTATTTTTCAAACTTGTTTTATTTAATATTATTGATTTTTTTCATACTGCGAGCACAAAATATTCAATGTGTCTCATTTAAAAAGTGAAACAAATGTTAACGCATCAACAATATAAACTAAAAATAGTTTAGTCATACAAAAACTTTGAAAATTAAAATTCACCAATAAGCACAGTGTAAAAAAGATAAATACAAAAAGAATTATGTATAAATAAAATAATTAAAACTAATTTATTATAAAATAACACAATAACTATAATAAAAACTAACTTCATATCTATTTTATTTTTACGGGCCGTTTAAACACACATGTAATATATTACCTTTCATTAATTTTACTTTAGCCATCTATAATACAAGAGCCAGATTTATTCGGGAATAATTTTAAATGGATATATTTTTAAAAAAATATTTTTAAATTAGTATAAAATTTTTGCATAATAAAATAAATATGAATTGAATAATAAAATTATTTTTTATATATTACTACCTCCATCCCAGGTCTTTCTTTAAAAAGATCAGGGCACACATATTAAGGAAAAGTTGTAGTATGTGAGTGTGAAGTTAAATAATAAAATATAAAAAGATATATTTGTAAATTATTTTATTTTTAAGGTGTGAAGAGAGAGTTGAGATGTCCCGAAATGAAAAAACAGGAAGAAAGAGTTGGGACGGAGGGAGTATATACAGTTAAAAATAATGTCCCATTTATTTATATATATTACAAAAATATCCATACATTCACCCACAAATTCAATTACGTATAGACTCTTCCCTGTCGACAAATGATGGTGACGCAAATATTAAAGTGAGTACAAATTTAGGGAAATAAATAAATATTTTAATTAAATACATAATAATAAAATGATTCATGAGTGTGATTGATTCATATTATTCCATTAAGGAGAATCAGCAAACAGTAAATTACAATAAAAATAATGATTACAGACACAGTTAACTTATTACTCTAATTTTAAAATGACTTGAGAGTTGAGACAACAGCTAATTTCAATTAAATAATATTTATTGAGAATAATTGCGAAAAAATGATGTAACGGAAAATAATAGTTAATTAAAATGAGTAATAAATCTATATTTTTGTATAATAATAAAAATGAATTAACTATCATTTATTTTCATTAAGTTACCAGTATTATTTATTTCTATTATTATTTGTATTAAAAAATTATAAACAAGCATCCCCTAAATATAAATCAAATATCTCAAATGCACCTGTTGTACGATGTATTATCTCAACAATTGAGTCTGTTTACACTGAAAGATGTAGTTTAATTAAACTAAAATGTTTACATTGAAAATAATAATAGCATAAATTTTTTTAATATAATCAACTCAATTTTTTCAATATAATCAGCCCATATTTTTTAGTACGCACAACCTCAACTGTTAAGTGAGTGCATTGTATATCAGATGCACAAGAAACTTACTCAAATATAAATAAAAAAGAATATGCTTCTTGTAAATCCCGAGTACACGTGAACTTGAAATTTAACTATTACTATTATGTACTCTCTTCGTCTCAATTTTATTTTTTCCAATTGACTTATCAATATTTTTTTTATGGAGTTGAAATGTTAAAATTAAATGGATAAAATATTTTTATATTTAAAAATAAAATATTAATCAATTTAAATGAATGAAATTATAAGAATATATATTTTTGTGTGAAATTATAACTGGAATAAAATATATACTCTCTCCTTCCACAATAAATGATCTACATTATCTTAAATGGTCGTCCACAATAAATGGTTCACTTACCTAAAATGAAAAAGTTACAATCATTATTTTCATTTTTATACACATATATTCACTTTTACATATCACACCAAATGTTTTTTTAATAATTAAATACTTTTTTATACTTAATACACTTACTTTTACACATCAACATCAACTTTTCTTAATAACCGTGAACTGTCAAGGTAGATCAATTTTTGTGGACGGAGAGAGTATTAAAGATATAAAGAGGCAAATAGTGGCATGAAAAACAAATGGTCAACGTTGCCTTAAACGATCGTCCACAATAAATAATTCACTTACATAAAATGAAAAATTACAATTATCATTTTCATTTTTTATACACATAAATGGTCAACGTTGCATTAAATGACCGTCCTCAATAAATAATCCACTTACCTAAAATGAGAAAATTATAATTATTATTTTTATTTTTTATACACATACACTCACTTTACACACTGCATCAAATGTTTTTTTTTATAATAATCAAATACTTTTATATACTAATACACTCACTTTTACATATTATATTTTCATTTCTTAATAACTATCTACAACCAAGATAGTTCAATTATCATAAAAGGCGGGAAAATTATTTATAAAAATGATAATTATAATATTAAAAAATCAAATATGTTTTAGCGTTCACATGAATATTTTGTCAATAGAAAACTGGATGAAAGAAAGAAAATATACTTAAGGTTAATATTTGATAAATATTGGACTTATCATGCAAATCCTAGTGTTTTACGGGGTATCTAAAAGCAATTGCACCTATCACTCTTCCATATTGCACTTATCTCTCCATCATCCAGAAGTAAAATGAAAAAAAAAAAAAAATTAAATCCAAAAATGTTTTAAGGAAATTTCACTTTTACAAACCCCATCACGTGTGCCTCTCTCTCTATATAGATCGCTCCACCCATACCTCTTCTCTCTCCAGCTCTCTCTCTCTCTCTGCATTTATAGGGAAGGAACATTGCACACACAGATGAGGAGACATTGTTGATCGCAGGGAAGCCCTAGCCTTCACCTTCAGTTCGCTGGACCTAATACACTCACGAGAATCCGAATTTGGTGGTGGCGGCGGCGGCGGCGGCGGCGGTGGAGTGAAGGAGATCGAGTGCTTGCTGTATGTCAGTAGATTGCGACACCCATTACGGTGGATTCGGTGACATTGCGAACCAGTTACAATGGCCACAACTCCGAAAAAGGCGACGCTTCCTGCTCCGAAGACGGCTGCTTGTTGCGGACCGCTTGCCGCTGGCGAATCAGCCGCCGTAGTGCGCCGCGAGACTGTATCCGCCTCCGCTACTGGTGATTGGACTGTATCCACTGCTGAAGATCAAAAGAAGAAGGCAGCTGCTTCCGTCGCGACCTTAATTAGACCGGAGCCTCCTTCCAATGCCACCTCTAAAGGTTATTTTAATCCTCATTTCTGTTTACGAAATGCGATCATAATATACTACTATATATTTTTACCTTTTTGCATTTTTCGTATCCCGTTGTTGTTATTTAGATCAGTTCAGTGTCCATTAATGACTTGTTCTGCGTAATTTTGGTGTTACTTGTTGGCTTATATGCATGCCATGCGCATTTGTCGAAATTTTGTTTTTATTGTCCTTAATTTTGAATTGTGCGGTGTAGAATTGAAGCGATTGATCAGTCTCTAGCCGTGTCCGTAGCAGGTCTATTGTTGATTTTTTTTTATTGCCTACTCTTTCTTTTTTTGCTTTGTTGATGATTTAGTGGGTTTATAGTGTTTGTGTCCAAGTGTCCATGAAAATAATTGAACAAATTCTGCGCTTGAACCTGATTTTTTCTTTATATTTGGTGAAGTTTTGGGAACGATGGATTATTTTAAGGAAATAAAAAATGTTCTTGCCTAACAATAAAAATATGAAGCTATTTGGATTTGACATATGAAATGGACATCCTTTTTTGGAAGTCAACTGGCTAATTTAGTTTCCTCTAGTTGACTGTTTTGAGGTCTGGCGAAGATGCCCGATTTTTTATAATCGTCGAAGTTTTCAGAATCATTAAATTATTGCTGCATGACTCCCTCTTGACATATATCAAGCTAAAATGTGTTCCATTGATTCAGTCATGATCTTAGCTTTATTCCAAAATTCATCATAATGTTTCCCTTTCATTTCCATGACTTGATTTACTAATTCAAGAAAAATCCTTGTCTGATTCACTTGTTTATGTCACTCCCCCTGACCGCACTGCGCACTCATCTGCTATCCATTTGACTTATTAATATCGTTGAAGAATGCTAATTTATCTGTATCCGGAATGTACTTTGTACTAAATTATTGTTTTGTATAGCATTGCAAAAATACTTGTTTGTTAATACATTCTTGCTTTTTCAGGGATCCCGACAATGACAAGGGCTCAAACAAAACACCCTTTGGATCCTTTATCTGCTACAGAAATCGCTGTGGCCGTGGCAACTGTCAGAGCAGCTGGGGCCACCCCTGAGGTTCGGTTTTACTTAATTATTGATATGTTGCTGTTATTGTTAATTTGGCCCCATCACTAATTTTACCCTCCTTTGCCTCCAGGTCAGAGATAGCATGAGATTTGTTGAAGTGGTTCTGTTGGAACCAGAAAAACATATAGTAGCACTCGCTGATGCTTACTTCTTCCCCCCTTTTCAACCATCATTGTTGCCTAGGGCTAAAGGAGGACCTTCAATTCCTAGTAAGCTCCCACCTAGGCGAGCAAGACTTGTCGTCTACAATAAGAAGTCTAATGAGACAAGTGTGTGGATTGTTGAGTTAACTGAAGTACATGCTACTACTCGCGGTGGACATCATCGAGGAAAAGTCGTAACCTCTACAGTCGTTCCTGATGTTCAGCCACCAATGGTATCTTTTAGCTATATTGTAATTTTATTTTAGCACATCAAGTTTAGTTGGGCATTGCAATACCATTATTCATGGGCATTTTCTATGTGCATGATAAGTTACATGCATGTTGTGCTTGTGATTTTGGATCGGATATTGCTTTACATGTTGGGTAAACACTTGTTGTAGGTTTTGTTAATAGTGTAAATTAAAGAAGAGAGAAAGTTGATATAGGAATCCATGTCGTGGAGGTTTGTAGTTTCTATGTTGCATGTTTCAACACTATTACAAGGAATGACTTTTCTTCTTTATCCACATGTAGGATGCTACGGAATATGCTGAATGTGAAGCTGTTGTCAAAGATTACCCTCCTTTTATAGAGGCAATGAAAAAGAGGGGTATTGATGATATGGATCTAGTCATGGTTGATCCATGGTCAGTTAAATTATGATAGTTATGTTCTGGGCTTGATCGTTTTAGTCTATTAATCATTAAAAGGTTTCGTTGCTATTGAATACCTACTGCAGGTGTGTTGGTTACCATAGTGAGGCTGATGCTCCTAGTCGTAGGCTTGCGAAACCTCTTATATTTTGCCGGACAGAGAGTGACTGCCCACTGGAAAATGGTTATGCCCGACCAGTTGAAGGAATTCATGTGCTTGTTGATATGCAAAATATGGTGGTAGTTGAGTTTGAAGATCGCAAGCTTGTTCCCTTGCCTCCAGCTGATCCATTGAGAAACTATACCCCCGGTGAAACAAGGGGAGGGGTAGATAGGAGTGATTTAAAACCCCTCCAAATTGTTCAGGCTGAAGGTCCAAGCTTTCGAATAAATGGGAATTATGTTGAATGGCAAAAGGTATTTTCTTTCTCTTTATTACTCTATTCACATTTAACATCAATTTCAGTTTTGACAAAATTTATTGGATTTCTGGTCGACAGTGGAACTTCCGCATTGGTTTCACCCCTAGGGAGGGTTTGGTCATCCACTCTGTTGCCTATGTTGATGGCAGTCGAGGGAGGAGACCTATAGCACATCGGTTGAGTTTTGTGGAGATGGTTGTGCCTTATGGTGATCCTAATGATCCTCATTACAGAAAGAATGCGTTTGATGCAGGGGAAGATGGCCTTGGGAAGAATGCTCATTCTCTAAAGAAGGTTCCACTCCTTTTACTGTCGACTGCCGTTTTTGTTCATGTTCTTTGCACAATTGATCTCTCTGCATGAATGCTATATTTATGGTACTTCTCAATTTCAGGGATGTGATTGCTTGGGATTTATAAAATATTTTGATGCTTATTTTACAAACTTTACTGGAGGGGTTGACACAGTTGAAAACTGTGTGTGCTTGCATGAGGAAGATCATGGAATCCTATGGAAACATCAAGATTGGAGAACTGGCCTTGCTGAAGTTCGAAGATCAAGGCGCCTTACTGTTTCTTTTATTTGCACTGTGGCTAATTACGAGTATGGATTTTATTGGCACTTCTATCAGGCAAGTAGGATGCACTCATAACCTGGGACTTGCCTATTCTGAGTTTCACATGTTGATACATATGATATTGAAGCTGGAAAATGCAACATAATTAAATCAGCAACTTGATGTTGCTTCCTCCAACACTGTAGAATATAGTATCAATTTAGTTGGCAATATCCAACCAGGAGAACAAATTTAGAAAATAAGAAATGGAAAGTGAGCCAGAAAATATGATTAAATGTCTCAAAGTGTAAGCTCTCTACATGTTCAGGATAATAACAAATTGGCTGCTTTGCACTTGCCCATTTCATTAACTGTAGGAAATTAGTGGGGCTACCAGAGATGCAACCATGATCATATTTTTTACCCTCCATATTTTACATAATCTGTTTACAATTTCAGGATGGTAAAATAGAAGCCGAAGTTAAACTTACTGGAATTCTTAGTCTAGGCGCTCTGCAACCTGGCGAATTTAGAAAATATGGTACATCAATTGCCCCAGGGTTATATGCTCCAGTTCATCAACACTTTTTTGTTGCTCGTATGGATATGTCTGTCGACTGCAAACCTGGAGAAATGAACAACCAGGTATCTGATAAGTTAGTAGACCTTCGGATCCAGTTATATATTGCTCTTAATTGCGCTATGAAAATAATGAGGAATAAAATGTGTCTTTGCCAATATAGTTTAACTAATTTTTATTTGCATATCTTCTGACACTGTTCCCATTCCTTTTAGGTTGTTGAAGTGAATCTCAGAGTCGAAGAACCTGGAAAAGACAATGTTCACAATAATGCATTCTATGCTGAGGAAACTATACTTAGATCTGAATTAGAAGCCATGCGTGATTGTGATCCGTTATCTGCCCGTCATTGGATTGTAAGCATCCTCACTCATCTCATAGCTATAACGTTTGTATGGTAATCATATCAATCATTCGGCTACCTTATACCCTGACAGACAAGTTCCATAGTTTGGCACCTTCCAGGGAGGTCCTCTCCATCAACCCCCTCCCCAAAAAAAAGGACAATTTCTGGAAATATTTCCTAGTTAGAAAACTATTCTTTTGGGCAGAAAGTCCTGTTAGAATTGCTTGATTATTCGACTAGAGGCCGTGAAGACGCTTTATTCTATTTTTCAGTTCTTTCCAACTTCAGGATGGGATCTTTAGCCAATCTTGCACAACCCAAGATACAATCCTAATCTTAATTCAACATCTGATTATGCACTCTCCTTATTATGTAATTCAGATAAGGAACACCAGAACTGTTAATCGGAGTGGACAACTGACAGGCTACAAATTAGTACCGGGTTCCAATTGTTTGCCATTGGCTGGTCCTGAGGCTAAATTTATGAGAAGAGCTGCTTTTTTGAAGCACAATCTATGGGTTACACAATATGCACGTGGGGAGGATTTTCCTGGAGGAGAATTTCCCAACCAGAATCCACGTGTTGGGGAAGGGCTAGCTTCATGGGTTAAGCAAAATAGGTCTTTGGAAGATAATGATGTTGTTCTCTGGTAAGTTCCAATCTCTCTCTCTCTCTCTTAATGTTAAAGTTAATACAGAAGTTTGCCCTGTGTTGCTTCAATATATTATCCCTTGTTAGCTTTTGAGGTTGCTGTGTTCTTATTGACATTATTTTTCATTGTTTTATGAGCATGATGAACTTTCATCTGACATTGGCCAAAGACCTCTCCCTTAGTTTTTTGCTTATGTTTATCCTTGTAGGTATGTTTTTGGCATTACACATGTTCCTCGCCTGGAAGACTGGCCTGTGATGCCTGTGGAACACATAGGCTTTGTGCTACAGGTATGTTGTCAGAATTATTTTCTCTTCAATACCAACTTCTTGTTGGATACCAAATACATAAATCTTTTAACACACCTGGTATTTGTTATAATCCTTATTAAATTGTCAGTAGTTGCTCCGTATGTGAACTAGGATGTTTCTTTGGGCTCAGTTGCTTCAGCCTTGGGGAATGTAACCCACAACCACTTTCCTCTATTCTTCACTGTTTCTTGCAGCAATCATCTTTTATTCTACATTTGTGTTACATTTGAACTCAACCAACTCCCTGAAAGAAGTTTTAATTAACTTGGATACCATTGAATTTATTGAACCTGCTCTTGTCAACAAACAATTTTTAAACTCCATAATGTTTGGGAAGTTGCTGATTACTATCCTTTTTCTCTGGCCGCTGCCCTGTTGATATATATTCTTTAATTCTTCTGTTGCCTATTAGTGAATTGGACACATTTGTGGTTGTTGCCAAAAGCGTTGGTATGACAATGCTAATTTCTCTGTACCTTCCCCTTCGAATACCAGATTATTTGCAATGACTGTTAGTTTTCAATGTATTTTGATGGTTGATTTGACGAGTCATGCTCTCCGAGAGTTCAAATGACCTGTGCAAAGTTGATATTAGTTCCAACTTTTTGACCATTAAAGACCAATAATATGAACTAATCTGAACCGTGCAAAAATCATGCTTAGTAGGAAGTATATAAGGAACATGGTTTACATATCCAACATGTTGCAGCTTTCAACTGCTATAAGCAGAGCTGCTTGTGAGTACAGTCAAACTTATGGAGGTTAAAAGAATTTCATTTTCAGTGTTTATAACTGTAGATGGTTCCCAAACCTGTTGTGGTGCAGAGTGGTTAATACTAACCAGTCTTTTAATTTATTTAAATGAATTGTTTTGCATGTTGTGATAATTTCCTTCTGTGCAGCCACATGGATTCTTCAATTGCTCTCCCGCTGTGGACGTTCCGCCCAGTGCTTGGGAGTCTGATGCAAAAGAGAATGACGTAAAAGACAATGTTGTAGCTAAGTCGAGTGCAACTAATGCAATTTCAAAGCTCTGAAGGGAATGGATCATATAATTCGGTATATCTAGTTGTGCCGGTGTGAAGTTGGAAAGTCATATGTTTTATAATGTGTTCCTAGTTTGTGTGGACACCACATTTTATTGCTTTATTTTCTTTGTTCGTCGCCTTTTGAGCCACCTCAAAACTAGCGTATGGTTTGAGTAGGGATAGAGGTTGGTTGCTTGGCTTGGTACTGGAACTGAATTTTGTGTGTTTTTCTATTTTTCTCGGTCTCAATGGAACTGAATTTTGTGTGTTTTTTAAACTGGAGAATATGCTCTTTTGTTATATGAGACTAATAAAAAATCCCAAATTGGGTTGGTGTGTAAGATACATTTCATTTAAAATTCATCTCATAAATCCATATATGTTTTTTTTTTTTCACCGAAAGCAATAATCCATCTCTTGTAAATTTTGAATCTGATTGGTGGAATGTCTCTAGCGACGGCTTTGGTTGTCAAGTAAGGATTGTGAAAATTTATATAATGTATTAAAATGCGATAATAAATTGAATTGTAAACCATAAGGGTATGTTTGGTTTAGTGGACTAAATAATCAATCTCCTAAACACAGGACTATTCCGGCCAAAATATGCATGATTTGGTCGAAATAGTCCTGCGTTTGGGGGATTGACTATTTAGTCCCCTAAACCAAACATACCCTAAGAGTATGTGACTTATTTTTTCAATTAACCTTATTTTTTTTAATGAAAATTGATTGCATCTTTAAAAAACTATTTTAGTAAAATTAAACTCACACTCTTTAAATTGATTGATTCATGTATATGAAATGTTTTCACTTTGCATTCGTCAACAGCTATAAATATAAAAACGTGTACTTTAGATGATATCACATGCTATAAATATTTTCTCTCTTATAAATGTTGGGCAGTTGCAATGAGCCACTGGAATAAATCATGATTGATGGACCATGATTTTTAATTGAGAAGTGTATGTATGATGTTTGAAAACGTGTTCTTACAACTGACATTTCCTAATCTAGCTTGCACATTAATTTGCCTCACGTGTGTGCAGCTCCATATCATGATAATCTCCTTTAATTTGTAAACTTTAATAATAATTTATCAATCGAAGATTAATCGGATTTGTACACTGGAATTGATCAAACTTTTCTTAAGGGGTGTTTGGTTTGATACTTTGGAAGGTGAGTAATGATAATCAAAGTCATAGTGTGTGTTTGTAATGAATCTACTATGACTTGCTTTCATTCCATACCCATTACTTTCCTTACAATTATACCAAACACCCCTTAGTTCCCACATGTTGTATGGTACAACACATTAGAACTGTGAGCCATTCGACTTAGGTCGAAAACCCGCCACATACATGTACACACATTTTGTACTTGGATCTTGTTGTTGGACCAAGTCGTAGCCTTCATTTCTTGTTGTGTTTTGTCGATTTGGAGCATTTAAGATCATAGATAGGGACAATATGCAAATGCATGCATGCATGCATCATTTAAAAGGCCGTATTTAGTGCCTCCAAAATTGGGGAATAAAATTGTTGTTTGAAAAAGAAGCAGAAATTATATATGGTGGTCCATGACATTAACTGTGGGGATAATGAAGTGTGATGTAAGAGGATGTGTTCTGTTCATTCCTGCCTCGTGCTTTTATGAGTAGGTATGCTATATATTGCATGTCGGTATATACACGGGTAGTTGAAAAATGGTTCAAAAAAATAATTATATTTATAAATTGGTTCACAATATTTACATAGAAATACAATTTTTTTCTGCATAAAAGCATATATATTTTAAAATTGGTTGAAGGCTGAAGCTAAGGGGGAAAAAAACCGTTATTGCCTATTTCTATAATCAAAATCTTGTTCTCATATTGAATTCCAATAAGATTTGAAAGTTTGATTTATTTACAAAAGGGGGACTTTTCCTAGTAAAATTCTGAGTATGGGTCATATTTAGGGTTTTTTTTCCATGCCCACACTAAAGTAAAAAGTTGCTAATCTATTATTAATGATTAAATCCTAAGTTAATTTTTTTTTTTAAAAATAATCAGTTACAATAGTTTCCTAACATAAGTATAGGCATACCATTTTTTCTTGTTATAAATCGAAATGCAACTACAACAAGAGGAGGACCACCTAAAATTGCACAGCCGGAATCTCTCTTCTTGTCTCGAACTCAAAACCTCAAGAGCTTATAAGATAGTAAAACTCTAACCACTTGAGATATCCACATTTAACTTTAATTATTTAATTGTTTGTGAATTTAAAATGTATGTCCTATCATAAATTACCAAAGGTGGCAAATGGATCGGTCCAGTCCAGCCCAGCCCATTGGGCCAAAGAATATTTATGTGTCGGGTCGGGTCAGCCCATTTTTTAATTGGGCCTATAAAAATGTAGCCCAACCCAAATATCGGGTAGGACGGACAAAAAATTATCAATTTTTACATGTAAACGGGCTCATCGGGCCAAGACATATTCATGGGCCAGCCCGGACCATTTTCTAATCGGGCTGTAAAAAGTTGAGCCCAGTCCAGCCCAAATATCGGGTAGGCCGGACCAAAATTGTCAGGTCTATAAATTACTCATTTTAGCAAAACTTGCATTCTAACGTACATGAGTTATCCATTTTCATATTTGACAAAGTGTATTCCCGCATCTCTCTCAAATTTTATTTCTCTCTACTCATCTTTTATCATATCTCAACGTTTACTCTACACGATGCTATATTATTCTTTTTAAATATGCAAAAGATTAATGGGTAGTAAGAGACAGAGGCAGAGCAAGATGATGTTCTTTTTTAATTTTAAAAATTAAGATTTGAATTTTGAATGTTTAAAATTGGTTCTAATTCCAGATGTTTGAAAATCAATTTTTTGAAAAAATCATCACGAACACTATACATCTACTTTCACACTACTCAAATATCACGAACACTATACAACTACTTTCACACTATTCAGATATAAAAAATGTAAACACTCAATTCACTATTTACAAAAATTAATTTTATAGTCCCCTAAATATTTCTAAACTGATTTTAAAAAACAACATAAAACTAAAAGAAAGAAAAACTTCAAATTTTAGGAGAACATCTAAAGCTTAATAGTAAGGTTTTCTCTCTCTCTCTCTCTCTCTCTCTCTCTCTCTCATGGTGAGACCACTGGTCCAACCAATTAAGTGTATCTTTCAAATGAGAGAAATTAGTTGGAAGGAAGAAGTCTTAATTTCCGTTTGTTTGTCCGACTCTAATTTCTATTTTTGATTATTATTTGTTTCAGTTGGATTTCTTTTGTTGTGATCAGGTACGTACGTAGAAGGATAAGTAGTTCTTCAAAATGTAAAAGAACAAGTTTCTTGGGAATTTGATGCGCGGTATAATTATTTAATAGTTAATATTGTTTATATTGAAAAATATGAGTTCATTATACTGAAAAATATAGGTTGATTATGCAAAAAAAATTACATTGAAAATTGATTAGTAGGTGTGTTAGCATATGCACGAGACTTGGGCAAGGGTAAAATAAAGTCTCACTCTGTTCCAAGATTGAGAATATCCATGTTCAGTTGTGAACATAAATTTACATGTCCATCGATTTACTTAGACTCAATATATATAAATTTTTTTGTCTTTTCAATATAATATATGAGAATTTATTAGCTCGAACTTGACTTATTAAGATGATTTATCCTTAAACATGGCTAATCTGAATTTCTTAATTTCGATTACAATTTATCCCATCAAAGTTCAGCAAATCGTCCATTTATGAACCATACAATAATTGGGTGTACGTAAAAGAAAGTTGCTAGTTAAACTTAATGCTCCTTTCATCCCCTATTTGATGAAATATTTATTATTTTTAAGAATTTTGTATATACCGTAATTTTAAAATATTTGAAGAGTGCAATTTAAAGAGATAAAATTATTTTATTCATTAAAAAGAATAATGCATCTAAGTAGAGGCGAATTATTTGGGGATTGGGGAAGTATATATATAATTCTGTTGATCAATAATGCCAACAAATTTTTGTTTTTCCCAAAACTATAAAATTGCCAATTACGCTATATGCAATAATTTTTTTAAATTAAAAAAAAAAACTAATTTTAATTCATAACAGTATGGGGTGTAGTGCTTTAACCCATTTGAGTTATACATGGTGTGTTTTGTTTAATGGATAAACTAATCAATCTCGTCAAAACGTGCATGTTTTGGCAGGATAGACTAATTTATCTATTAAACAAAACACACACTATTTTGCCATTTGATCTGAAAATTGCTCTTTATATATATATATATATTTTTTTAATGGGTAGATCATCTAGAATAGTAGATAGATGTAGCATTCTCTTTTTAACTTTGAAAATAATTAATAATCCAAAAATGTCAATCAAAGAGGGCCTTTATCCTGAGAAAATGGGGATATAAATATAATTAATGTCATGACAATTAAGTGTGATTAAGGACCATTAACATTTGATGAGAACTAATGATTCATTATTTAGTTAGCATCTTAATTAAGGTCATTAAATCATGATTATTATGTTTGAAAATATTGAAACTGATTGATGCACCTGTTTTAACCATTCCTTTTAATTTTATGTAATCAAAATTTAACCTTTGATACCTTTATCACATTTTTAGGGTAGTTAACTAATAATCATGTGCCATGGCCTATATATGCTCTAGAGCAGTTCATTCTTTATCATTTATTATTATTATTATTATTATTATTATTATTATTATTATTATTATTATT
>JAPKLY010000204.1:312467-362904 GCA_026898435.1 Prunella vulgaris
TTATTATTATTATTATTATTATTATTATTATTATTATTATTATTATTGTTGTTGTTGTTGTTGTTGTTGTTATTATTATTTGATCTATCTTTAATCAAAATTGTGTTGGAATATTTAACATTAAATATATTAATTGGTATTGTTTGACCAATAAATTGAAGAGAATAAAATTAATTTCTCGAAAGTTAATTGATACGAGTACGTTCTACTCTCGGAGTAGATGAATTTAGTATATTAATACTCACAAAACCAATTAATGGTGAGTGAGAAATTGAGTCAACAAATCAAAGTTTAAAACTTTGAATTAGGGAGAGAATTAATTATGTAATTAATTCTCATCCCACATTAGAAAACGAGAAGACTAATACGAAAGTTGACTTCGTAAGAGTACAGATTCGATGAATCTAAAACTGACGTATAGATGACTCAGCAATGGCCAGGTTCGTTGAACCTAAGCTGACTCAGCTCTGACTCGTATCATCATAAAACGTGCAAGAGTTCCGTTTATGACAGGTCAACCGGATTGATTGTAAATCAATTTCCCTTTGCTGACCTTCCTGAAAAAAGGGTTCCGTTTATGGGAGGTCAACCGGATTGATTGTAAATCAATTCCCCATCAGCTGACCTTCCTAAAAAAATCGTCAGTCATCATTAATGCTGACACGTTTTTTCCCCCGTTACGAATGGAGGTTCACCTATATTGGTGTCCTCATTTCATTCAGGAACACACACAACTCACTTCTCCTCAGTCGATCTTCTGCATATAGCTTCTAAGTGCAGTCTAGTCTTTTCGTCCCTCTGTTTGCCAGAACTTCAAGTCCTGTGGTGCTGCACACTTGAAGGTGTAACATCGTTTTACCTTTGAGAGCACTATTCCAAATCGAAGAGCACCACCAGGGAATATTCGCTTTGCGGGTAGAGGTCTCCTCAACTCGGCGTTTGTTTTTTTATTTTTGTAATCTTATTTTTATTTTCGTGTATTTTTTCTTCCCCAATTGTATCCCTTTTTTCCAGTTATATTATTGTTGACATAAAACATATTTTTTCAACAAATTGAATTATGAGAAAACCATGGCATTATGCTTGTTATTCGCAAGACAAACTATGCTCCACGAGTGAATATCAAATCAAGTCATTTTATGTTGGTCGAGGTCATTTGGTAAAAATTCATTTGAGCTAGATCCGACATAGAATCAAAGTTTGAATGTTTGACATAATTTATAATTTATCTTGAATTCGATAAGTATAAAGATATTAAACTATTCGAGCTCAACTCACATTCAGCTTTATTACAAATCGATTAAGCTTGACTCGATTAATTATCAAACAAGCTCAAACATAAATATCAAAGTTCAATAACATTTCGAGCAAGTTTGAACTAAATTGTATTCAATTCTGTTGGACCCATTTACAATCCTATATATGCCGAAGTAGTTTTATCATGAAATTTATTTACAATATTAATTATTTTATTTAAACATATTAATTTAATATATAATATAGTTTATGTAAAAAAACTATTTTAAAATATATTACGTTGAAATTTTACCCAATTTGTAAATATGTTTGTGTTATTGAAATACTAGTAAATGATTAATAATATAGCCACGCGTACATGAGACTTCAGTCTTATACGCAAAATAATCTTGAGTTCAAATTTTATAAACACTCCTTTCAATTTGAGTTCAACATAACATACCAATTCCATCTCTTCTATACAACTCATTTCCAATGAACATTTCTCATAAGCCATATTTTTTGCAAACTCTACCAACAATAGGAAAATCACTTACTTATAAAAGTTGCTCTCAGAATATAATTAATTCTCAAAATTGTTATCTAAAAATAATAATAATACGTAGTCTTAGTTTTGTATGCACCAGGAGTCTGGTGCAACTCAAGTATATTTTTAAAAAGTTATACTCTATGATACACGGATTCTTCTAAAAATGTTATAATGCAGTATCAGATTCGCACCCGCACCCTAAAAGGGGTAAGATTCTTGGATTCTTGTGTCGGATTCTCCACGTGGCGAATCCAGCTAACGGATTCTCGAATCCACTGCACGAATCCTATTTATAAGCATTAAATATATTATTTAAATTGAATTTTATTATTTCGTATAAGTTAAATTGATAGTGTGACACCTGTTTTAGATTGAATTTACTACTATGATTTATGTATTGAACTAATGTAACTTGAACTGATATTTTTTTTACATAATTATATTATATTATTGAATATACTCAAATTTTAGGTGATAAAAAATATAAATGATTTATAATTGGTTTATAAAATTTTATATAAAATATATTTTTTTAGATATTATATATAATAAAATATAAATAAATAGACGTATCATTAACGAATCACACCCTAATTTTTTTAAAAACTCGTATCGTATCGCACCCGTGCAACATAGGTTATACTATTCAATATTAAAAAATTACACGTGTTATTATTAAAAGTTAATTTTTAAAAGTATATTTTTCAGTAATAACATGTGTGACTTTTCAATGGTATTTTGTGTAATTTATTAAAAATACATTTAAGTTGCACAGTGCACAAGAGACTTACTCTAACACAAATTAACAGGGATGAAGAAAATTTTCCCACTCATGAATTGAATTTTCAACTCAAGGCTATTATTCTCTTTGTGCTAATATTATTTACAACCTATAATAGATACTATAAAATAAATAAATTGGTTGAATTAAATAATTTCGTATATTTTAATTCAAAAAATAATTAAATTTGTTGGATTGAATGTACACGTAGATTTTAAAATAATATTACCTCCGTCTCTGGAACATTTGCATATTTCACCGTTCATCCTCATACGAAACTCTAAATTACATTTTAATTTACTAATAATTACACATAAAAATATATTTTATTCGTTCACTTAGATTGAAAACTAGACCCTCATAAAAAAAATTCATGAATAACAAATTAATTTTCAATACTAAAATTTCTAAAAAAATTTGTAAGAGGCAAAATTATGAAACAGTTTCACCCGCGTGCATTGCATGATCTTTAACTGTAAGCAATGCATAAGCCATATATATGCATGGGATTTTATATTTATACAAGAGTTGAAAATGTAGAATATTTCGAATTTAAATTTGACATGGCAAATTGACCTAGCTAATTAACTCATGAAAGTCCATAAGCTATGCATGTGTTTTTGCCCTCAAGTATATAAATAAAGCAGGGACATGTAGTCCACGTAGCACAAAAATAGAGAAAGCACTTTTGAGGGGATTTCACCTGTAATGAATAGAGACTTGTGCAAATCAGCCATGGATGAACATCCACATAATTTCACCCTTGTCGGAGTATTATTTCTCATCAATCCTCAATCCAAAACAAACATACGAATAAAATGTTTTCTCACCTGAAAGAAATTCCCTACAACTATCACCAATTGTATGTCTTGTATTTGTAGTTTAAATATAGAGGTTGGGGTAAATAATAAAACAAATAATTTTGTATACAATTTATATAGTATTATGTAACAAATCCATGTTTTCCCCTGCCAATGAGTAATTCCTGTCCTGAATTTGAATCCCGCTGAAGTGAAACTGGAATAATGAATCCAGTTTCTGTTCGTCCCCCCAACCAAACGGGCCCCCATTTTCGACTATATTGTTGTTGTTCAAAGGGTTCATAGTCTCATTCATTGCAAGTTTGTTCATTTTTGAAGACCAGAGATCAGAGTAGTGCCTGTCCTGGTGATCAAAGGCTGCTAAGTTCGGCATTGAGCTGAAACGAGCAATGGGGTTCGTCTGATCGCTGTCAATCGGGCTCTGATCATAAGGCCTAGCAAGATTTTGATGGGAATGTGATAGAAAATTGGATTGGAAACAACCAGGAGTATCAACATTCGATTGGAACTCGGATAGGAAGAGAGGTTCAAAGACTTGTTTGGCTGCAAAGCTGTCTCTTTTCCCAAAACTGGAGCTGATTATGCTGCTGAATTGTTGCTCCATGCTCGATGATGATGCCGAGGCGCGCGCCTCCTCCATCGGCATGTGAGTGTTTGGATCAATGCCTCGCTTCATCAGCTTCTTCTTCAGGCTTGAGTTCCAGAAATTCTTGATCTCATTGTCTGTTCTTCCTGGCAATTGTGCTGCAATTTGTGCCCATCTAAAAAAAAAACAAAAAAGGGATGTTGGGACAACAATTTTCTTGAATTTTTTTTGTCAAAAAAAAAAAAAAGATTAGAAAAAGACCTGTTTCCAAGAGCCTCATGAAGAGTGATGATCATATTCTCCTCTTCTTGTGAAAACATTCCTCTTTTAAGATCAGGCCTCAAGTAATTAATCCATCTCAGTCTACAACTTTTCCCACATCTTTGCAAATCTGGAATAAGTTTATATTTTTTTCTTAAAATAGAAAGTGAAAAATGTGACTCAAGAGATTGTGCAAGAAAAGTTAAAAAAACCTGCTAATTTAGGAACAGAACTCCAACAGCCCACACCAAATCTTGTTATGTAATTATAGAGCTTCTCATCTTCTTCTGGTGACCACAAGCCTTTCCTCAGCTTCTGCTTCGCGCAGCACGAATTACGCCCCATTTCTGCTTCTGTTACGTTCAAGAAAACGAGCTTTTATCGAACGATAACTGTGACAGTAACATAAGTATTGAGATTTATGGAAGTTTAACAGAAAATCATACTTGCAATTCAAGTCATATAGTGATAAGAAGAGGGGGGGGGGGGGGAGAGGTTAAGCAATCAAGTGGCTGAAAATCCCTTTGCTGCCTTTGCATTGGAATGGATTATGTTTTAAGATATCTCTATTTAAATGAAATTAATAGTGTGAGGAGAGTACATGGAAGAATCAACTACATACATTAATGTCTACTTAAACATGACATTTGAATCCTGTAGCTGGACATATTACCAGTTTTTCTCAACAATTTCTCAAAATTAAAACCTAAATATTTCGTTCAGTCATTTTTTTTTTTGAGCTGGAGGTGTATATCATTAGGTGCATCGTTTAATTTAAATATATTTAAAAAAATTATTTTTGTTCATATCATAAAGTCACACCACATGTTAATTTGGCTTGTTAGTATAGATAAAAATATTTTTTTGTTAATAATAGGTGTAATTTTTAAAAATACACAGTTCACCCTGTGTACTATAGACTTACTCATTGAAGTATTGAAGACTTGTTCAAGTTATGATGTCACCATTTTTTTCTTTTTGGACTTATTGCAAATTAAATTATCACATTTCGCCTATTTGTTTTTTAATTTAAAACTTTAGATAATTATACATAAACCGTTAATATTGTGGCAAAATAAGACTTTTGGGCAGGGATGGCAATGGGGCGGGTTCAAACCAGGACCCACCACGAACCCGCCCCGTACGGGCCGGGTAAAAATCCGGTCAAACGGGTCGTGGGGCGGGTTTAAGACCCATTTGACCAAAAACCCGCCGGGTTTGGGACGGGTCTTGGTATTAGGTGGACCCGCCCGAACCCGCCCCGTATATATATATATATATATTATATATGTATAATTAAATATATAAAAATTAGACTATTAATTAACATATTCATTAAATTATTAGATTAAATATGTGCATAAAGTCATGAGCAAAAATTGTACAAATTAGAGTTTATTAATTTTTTTATTATTTTAATTTCAATGAACAATATATGTGTGATTTTAAATATTTAGATTTAATAAGTTGAAACTTGAAGTGGATTATTTTGCATATTTATTGTTGTTTGAATTATGCATATGCATATTGATGTTATATATTAAAATTTATTATATTTTGTGTAAAGTATTTGATATGTATGATAAAAATAAAATAAAATAAAAAATAGGCGGGTAAGCGGGTCGGGGCGGGTCCAACTCATAATTAAGGCGGGGCGGGGCGGATCTCGGGTCCTAAAAATTCTTGGCGGGGCGGGTCCTGGGACAGGCCAAACCAGTCCCAGACCCGCCCCGTTTTCATCCTATTTTTGGGCAGCTTACGACTACCCGTGATGTGGCTTGTATATTGTGACACCCCTTTGTGCATATTAGTCCTCTAGTTTTTAAATTTCAAAGTCAATCCACACCTAAAAATACCTATTATTACTCTTTCCAACACAACACACATAAAATACTTATTATTATATTTATAATACCAATTATTTTCACACTTTAATTAAATATAAAGTAATATTTTATCCGCCCAAAATTTCAAAACATATACATATTTTTACTATTCATCAAGATTTTTACATCCCAAAATTTCAAAGTCATAACTTATTACGCATACTTAAATCCCAAAACAAACATACCCTTAGTCTTATTAATATTACTCCCTCCGTCCCACTATAAGTTGCTTATGTTGTCATTTTCATCTGTCCCACTATATGTTGCTCATTATTTTTTTACTTTTTTTAAAACTAGTACTACTCACTTCTTTATTATTATTTTCAATACTTTTTATATTATTTTCATTACCTTTTCATTTTTCTCCATCACATCACTTATACTTTTTCACTTTTACCTTAATTCGTGTGCCCAAAAGCAATGAGCAATTTATAGCAGGACGGATGGAGTAATATTTAAATTTAATAATTTATTAATTTTAAAATTTATTAAATTGAAAATAAGCAAAATATGATTAATTTGCAATTATTGAACATAGTTGTAATTTCCAAACAATGTATATCAATTAGCCCAACAATGCCCGAACGAAAACAGTTTCTCCTTAAACTTAATCCAACTGTCGGACTATATATTTTTTAAAAACTTCATTTTATGGACACCATTCTGCCCTCCAATAGTTCCATTATTCACCAAAAATTTAGATATTTGTAGAAATAATATAGCGTAACATAAGTCAAAATTTCAAATTAATATCTACTTTACCCTTTTTACATCTAAGAATGAAATTACCCAACTTTAAATTACATAATTATTGCACGTTGAACATATAAACGAAGAATCTTAAAACAATGACTATCACCTAATTAAAGATAAGTTGATCATTTTCTGCTTTTGGGAATAGGTTATGCTGACAATTACAGGGCAATTAAGTAATTAATGGTTGAAAGGATAGATTTGACATGAATCACTAAGCTGCCACAATCCACTTAATTCCCATTGAAGTCTGTATATTACTTCCATCATCCCACAAAAATTTATACATTTTTTTATTTAAACGTCTCATACAAATTTGCACACTATTAAAAAAAGAAATATTGATTTACGTGCGCACTCACAAACCTATACATATATTTATTTATATATCACTACTTTATATATAAATCATATTTTCCTTAAAAAATGTATCATTCCGTACGGTGCAAATTCCTACTGGACGGAGGGAGTATTATGTATATATCTTTTAAATCTTAACAAAATTATTCAACTTCTAAAAACCATTGAGCTAAAATGACACATTTTTTTTTTTTACTTTAGAGTTGAGATATTTTGTGTAGTGACCCACAGACAAAACAATTCAATTATGTGCGCTAACTACTCCTCGGGCCAAAGTTATTCTTTAAGGAAGTGATATTAGAAAAATAAGATTAAATGTGAGAGTTGAATAAGAATTATACTCCCTCCATCACGTAGAAATTTACACCCTACGAGATGATACATTTTTTAAGAAAAATATATTATGAGTAAATATATGTATATGCTTGTGATTGTGCACGTAAATCAATGTTTCGTTTTATAATAGTGTGCAAATTTGTGTGGAACGTCCAAATAAAAAAAGTGTGTAAATTTCTGAGAGATCGAGTACTCGATTGATTTTTGTGAGTGTAAGTTTTTTCTTTTTTTGGGTGTCAAATTTATTGTGGGACGTTCCAAAAATTAAAGAAAGTGTGAAATTTAAGTTGACACAGAGAATATTTTTTTTAATAAAGTAAATTGATATTTATCGATCGAAGGGTAAAATATAATTTCATGTGAATTAGCTTCACATACAATTAAATTGTATGGTAAAACTAATTTATTGAATATCTACATTTTATAGAAGATTTGATATACTTAGAGATGAAGTTAATTTTATTTATTTATTTCAAATGAAGTTAATTTGATATATTACAATTTAAGAGTGGACGGATAGGTATTATACTCTTCTAAATTAGTCGATTCTGTGACGGATAATAATATATAAAAATGCATACTGTATGATTTTAGAAGAGGGACTAATTAATATATGAACATAATACCCTCAATTAATCTAGATGACTTCTAAAGATGTGGGATTGATTTTCATCGTATTTAATTTCTAAAAAATGTTTATGTTTATATTTCTAAACTAATAGTTGTGAGCCATACATTCCTGGTATTATTCTTTACTGTATGTTGCCCTTGGTTTTATTTTAAAAATGCAAAAACGGGCAAATGTGTAAAAATTATAAAAAAAAAAACACACTCAAAATATGATTCAAAATGAGTGTGTAAATATTATAAAAATTTTGCATGCTTACCCATCGTTATAAGTACATCATACAAACTGTCTCTCTATATAGCTACCCCATGTATGTATATATATCCATATATATTGCTTGATGTTGTCTTTATTGTTTAGTTATACAAGTTGAAAATAAGAAGTTAACTAAAGATTATTTACACGTTAAGCGATTGCATCCATGAGTGCAAGAATAGGATGAAAGTTACAAATCATGAAGTTGCATCAAGAGGTTATTGCATGGCTTAGGTCATGCTTTGCAAAACCTTATGGTATATATGGAATGCTGAATTCAAAATCTATATATAGAGAGCATCTAACACATCAATTGGAGAAAACTACAAGGACACTATAGAGTACTCGATCGGTGTATTTAATGTCTAGTTAGATTGTTTTTCATTCTGTATTGAATTGAGTGTCTAGACATTCAACATAATATTATTTAGGGGTAGTATACGTGTAGTACACATAAATATATTATTCTTTGTTTTGATCTCTTGTGAATATCTTGCTTTAGTCTCTTTTATAGATCTTATTTTGGTTTTACGTGATCTTGTTTTAGTTTCTTTTGTAAATCTTGTATATGTATCACTATTGACTTATAGAAATTTTCTGTCATGAGGCATCACATATTATTTTTGTATAATCTATAAAAATTTTGATATCTTATAAATTTGTGATTTTAAATTTTCCATTGAATGTGTTTTCATTTATGTTCCAATATCTTTAACAAACATTCTCTTAAAAAACACGTGCACACCCATTCAATGTTGTTATTACTCTTTTACAATAACTTATTTTATTTTTAAAGAATATAGATAAAGTGATTTTAGAGATCATGGATGAAGTTAATTAAATAACAAGTGAGATGGACATTGAAATTGTATATACAGAGAAATATATTAGGGGCCGCTATGAAAAGGAATAATTTTTTAGTTTTATTATAAAAAGTGGCAAGTGTGCAATTTTTAAAGTATTTGCACACTCATTCTAAGTGTATTTTTTTATAAATTTTGCACATTTTTATGGTTTATGTAATTACTTGGGGCATAATTGTTATATTATTTTTAAGTATAGTAAAAGAATTTGCGTACTATACATTATTAATTTTTAATTATTATTTATGTACCTATACAATGGAATATGAAAAAGAAGAGATCATATATTAATATTCGATTCAGCACAAATTTTACTAGTTAAAATGGAAATTTAACAAACTAGATGGAATATTCTGTTGTCAATGCGTATAAAAGTTCATGAAAACGTATACATACACAATGTATGCACGTGTATGAATTAAAGAAAGATATATATTTTTAAAAAAATATTTAGTTCATTTGTCAGCCAGATAACTTTTGTCGTAGTATCAAACTTTTAATATTAATTTAAGATAAAATTTTGTATGAAAACAGTTCATGATAAATTTATCATGAACTAATTTTAAAGTATCAAACATTTACTCAGGTGTATCAAAAGTTTAGGTCAATTAAATTTATATATTGATCTCATCTTTTGATACACCTGATTTATATTTTGATACATTTGATCAAATGTTTGATACTTTAAAATAATTTTATGATATGCTTAAAATATAACTGAGATGAAGGGAATATAACGAGAATGAACATTTGAAAGATGGCATCAAAATGAGATGAATATCAAGATCTAGATGGAGATTTGAACATTGTCTATTTAAAACATTTAAGAATCATATTAATGGTGAAAAGAAAAGTGGGAAAATATCATTTTTGGTATCCAAAATTTACTCTTTTTTTATTTTGGTATCCCATGTTTGTCCACTATCAAAATTGGTCACCAAAGTATATTTTTAGTATCAAAATTGGTCTTGCTGTTAGTTGACTCGTTATTGACTAACGGAGAGACCTAATTTCAGCGGAAAAATTATTAGGGCTTCATTCCCCTCTTCTATTTTCCCCTTTTCTCTCAAATTGAAGGTCACAACCCCTCTTCCCTCTTTTCCCCTCTTCTCTCTTTTCCCCTCTCCACTCTCAAATCCTAATTTCTACGAATTCGACAGATATTTTTCTCTCAATTGAAGTTAGTAGTTCGTAACTGCATCAATGTCAAAAAGAAACAAGCTTGGGTCTGCTCCCGAATATGGTAAGATTATGATTTCTTATGTAATGTTGATGTTCATCGGTTTTTACTTGATTTTTTATCAAAAAAATTCTTTTTATTATGCAAATGTTAATAATGAACCAACACTTTTTACATTAAAAGTTTTTCATGGTGGTAAAATGGAAGATGGTCGTAATAGAAAATATGTAGGGGGATCTTTATATTATTTTGACAAAGTTGATTGTGATATGTTTTGGTTAATTGAATTGCGTGATTTTGCTAGTCAATTAGGATATGATGGGAACAAAATTAGGTTTTGGCATCAATATGGGAATAATTTACATTCTAGTGGTAGAATTCTTGACATTTATGAAGTTGTGTGTGGGTTGATAAATTATGTAAATAAGGATAGGGAGGTCTTGGTTTATTTTCGCCATTTAGAGGATGAGATTGAGGTGTCTTGTGTACTTGGTGATAATGGACCAATGTTTGATATGTCTTTCATTGATAGTGAACCTGAATACTCAATTAAGGAAAATTCAGAGGATGAAGATGTATTAGTTGATAGTGATTATGATATGGAGGATGATGATAAGATATATGAAAAGTATGTTGATCCTGATGTTGAGTTTAATCATTTTCAACATACTGCTGCTAGTGAAAATATGAAGAATGAATTTGTGAGTGAGGAGGTTTATGCTAGGTTAGAGAAGGATAATGAGGAAATTGATGATAGTAGTGATGAGTTTGAGAGTATTTAGGGGTCTGATGAAGAGGATATGCCTAAATACCCCATATTCAATCAGAAAACTGAAGCTAGAAAACCTGATTTGAAGATTGGACTTATCTTTTCTGTTTGTGGTTGTTGTATTTGATCAAGACTTCTATTTCTTTTTGCTTATGGTTAAATGGGTGTATGGATTATATTGATGTATGGATGGTTTGAAAACTTATTTGTATTGATGTGTGGATGGTTTGAAAACTTGTATGTATTGATGTGTAGATGGTTTGAAAACTTATCTACAATAGTTTCTCTTTATTTATGATATGTTGATGTGTATTTCTTCTCTTATGAATTGATATGTATTGATGGGTATTCAATTTCTATTATGGGTTCTGTAATGGGTTGAACATAATGATGGTTCTGCTTATGGTTACTTTTTTCCTCTGCCTCTGAGGGAGTATGCTTTTCAAATTATTTTTTTCATGTCTTGAAGCTTAACATCAAACTGATTTTGCATAGATAAGGAGAAAATCATAAATTCATTAAAAATGAAATACATCATATTTGAGAGTAATTGGAAATACATCAAATGAGGCCCAAAACTATATATGCTATCACAAAGCACACCATCATAATAATGCCGGTTGAAAACTGGATATTCCTCTTCATTTTGTTTAACTCCTTTCTGTGTGTTTTCTTCAATTCCACCATTTCCAAACTCAAAGATCTTTCCACACCTTTGGCGATCCTCAATTCTGCTTCAAGCTGTTTTTCTTTAAACTGATTTGAACACATTTCAGGATCCACCCACTTAAAAAATCCACAATAACCAACTGTCTATAAAAAACAATACATAATTTTAATCAATACCTATCAAATAAAACCATTCAAATTGAAAAAAAAATTTGAGAACAAAGTAGAGCGTGGAACTTACATTGTACTTTAGGCATGACCAAAATCTTCTTCCTGGATTTTCAGTTGTCCATGAATTTTTCATTTCAAGCTCAATACCACATTTACATAATACACGTTCAAATTGGAAATTAGATTTTATGGACTCTATCGATTCTCTTGAATTGAATGCATCTCTTGCTAGACTTACAAACAATAATACATACCTTTGAGAAAAGAGGAGCCGCCGATTTGTAGAAAATAAGGTTTGAGAGAAAAGGGGGGAAAAGAGAAGAGGGGAATGAAGCCCTAATAATTTTCGCGCTTAATTAGGTCTCTCCGTTAGTCAATAACGAGTCAACTAACGACAGAACCAATTTTGATACGAGAAATGTACTTTGGTGACCAATTTTGATAATGAACAAACATGGGGTACCAAAATCGAAAAAGAGTAAACTTTGAATACCAAAAATGATATTTTCCAAAAAAAAAACAAAAGTATATAGGGCTAGTGTTGGCCATATGGATTTGCTTATATTAGAATATAAAAAAATAAAACTTATTTGTGTTAAAAAAAATGATGATTTACATATAGGTTCAAGAAAATCACTATATTTACAAATAGGTTCAAAATATTTGCACAGACATTTTTTTCCTGCACAGAAGTATTTTTTTTTTTCTGTATAGCACCTATTTGTAAATATAGTGACTTTTTTGAACATATATATAAGTTAAAAATAAAAAACTTATTAAAAGGGCACCAGCCGGCAGGGCGGCCAAGTTTTGTTGAGTGACCATTGTGGATTGCATTTTATGTCAAATCCATCAAAGCTACAGACATCAAACTTTAATTATTCTTATCACAATAGTTTCACGATTAGACATACAAGTAAGTTTAGTAATTTATCATTGCACTTACATCAATTCATATTAAGTACTAATTATAAACTTAATTATCATTTGTTCGATTGCAAAAAATTGTGTGTAATTGGTGCACCATGCTACCAATCAGTGTTCCTTGTCTTTAATTCTTATTCTTCTCCTTTGCCAATTATTTAAAATATACAAAATATATATAAGTTTTATAGTATAATTTTAGACCATAGCATTTTGATGAGAAAATTAAAAGAGTTCTTTAAACTAATCCTGATTATTTGGTAGGTAAGTAGTAATCACCTACTATTCACAAGACAATCACATAACATGAGAGTTGAGACTGAAAAATGATGATAGAGTTATAATAAATGGGACAATATTTTTAAGAAAAAAGATATACAATCAATTTTAACAAAAATATTTTCACTTTTTAAAAAATTCGGTGATATATTTATAGTAAAAAGTGACAATATTTTTTTTTAAAAGTGAAAGTCACTTTTAACAAAAATATTTTTATTTTTTGTTAAAATTTTATCACTTATTAAAAATAATAATTTTTTAATTAATAAGTGATACATTTTAACTATACTGATCTCGTATCATGAGATGGTCCTCAAACAAGACTCACACATTAAAAAAGATATTTTTAAATAAAAAATAATAATAACTTACAAAATACTATATATTGAAGTTTCTAAAAGGAGGAAATTATTACCTTTTATTCCTAATCACTTAATAATATGCTTTTGCTCACAAAATATTTGAAAAAAAAAATCATCCCATTTAAAAATATGAATTTGTAAAAATATATATATATATATATAATTAGATGATATCATGCAATTTGCAAACATACTTTTCGTTCTTTTTTTCCCCATCTATACCTATAGATTACAATTCACAAAGCATCTTTTACTTTTTGTTCTACCTAAAAGATATAATCAATACTTTTAATATGAATTAAATTTATATTTTAATAATTGCCATTGAAAGTAAATCAACAATGACTTGACTGAGGATTATATAAAAAGGGAAGAAAAAGGATGCTGTCCCAAAAAATTAACTCCCTACATCATCATTATCTCATCATCATCACTTGAAAAAGGAGCATCATTGTTGGTAAATTGAAATTTTGATACTTTGGGAAAGTATATGCCCTTTTTGGGAATCTAGGGTAATACCGACACTGCTTTTTATTTAAAAAGAGGAAAAAAAGTTTATTTATTGGGTGACTATTTTATATATATATATATATATATATATATATATATATATATATATATATATTATAATATTATATTCATAAACTAATTCACTTATTTTCCCTTTATGGCCCCTAAACACACTTTCCCACAGCACCACCGCAGTCAGTGTTTATCATTTTTTTAAAGTTGGTAAAATTCAATTTTTTTAAATTATAAGTATTTCTAGTGCACTGCTTGTGTTTGAAAACACAGTTTGGTGTCTTTTCATTCTTTGTAATTTTTTTTCTAAGTTTTTTTTTAATTTTTAATTCTATCTATTATTTTAAACTAGAATTCTTTTTACTTAAATTTGTTTAAGGCCATTAATTAACGAGTTTTCTTATATTATATTATATTATATTTTAAGTCTGAGTTACTTTTTGGGCCTAATTTCAACTTTAATTATTGAAGTCAGTTTTTTTAATTTTGCATATAACACTTTTTTTTTTGCATAATAGAATAAATATATGCATAAACGCCTAAAAAACTTGTCGAATAAGATCATAAAAATTGCATAAAAGACTAAACAAAAATTGCATAAGCATGTAAAAAGTTGAATATACGTCTAAAAATTTGCATAATCTTTATCAGCGGCATCACAAACACAAAAATGTCCCATAACCCGTTCACCAAGGCAATGTGAAAGCAAATTTATGCGAGATCATGTGTGTGCAAAAGAAAGCAATTCCAAAAACTTTAGCAAGAAATACATATTATCATAAGAGTAATAAAAAAAATCACATTAAAATTTCACCATCCCATATATTAAAGAAACCCATGAAATTTCAACAAAAAGTTCAGCAAAAACTTTAGAAACCCATTAAAAAAAGTCAGTTAAGAGATAATTGGGTGCATACTGGACATAAAAAAAAAAACTTGTGAAACCAATATGTGCATACTTGAGATAATGTGTATGCGTGCTTAAAACTTGTATGTCTTGGGAATGAAGTCGCGTCTTTCCTTTAGTTCTGAGTTTGAGTTTGTGTTCTTCATTGACCTGCACAAATATTCTGAGTTGGAGCAGTTGTTGTTCATCTTCTATCAGGGCACCGTTCTTCGGGAGGCAGTAGCAATTGAAATTTGTGGGTTAATTGATTCTCACAGAGGCGGTCGTGTGGCATGCATTCTCTAAAAGGATATCGAGCAGAGGTTGGTTGGTTTATATCTGTGGGAAAGAATTTTTTGAGAGAGAGACTGTTTGATTTCAAAATGAGATGGGCGTATGAGAGAGGGAGAAGAGAAGATGGCGGGTGGCTCTACGAGAGAGAGAGAGAGAGAGAGAGAGAGAATTGCATGTGACCCCATCGTCCTTCTTCTTTAGAAGTTTGTTCATCGAAAATGTGGTCTCCTCATCATCGTATTGAAGCTTCAACTAATCATCCTTAATATTAATTAATTGTTGCCTCTCCAGTGATCAGAAATGCTCTCCCCAAGATCAAAGAACATTCCTCATTCTCCATACAATCCAATATGATGAAATTGACCGAAACATGAATTTGTCCATCTTTACTAACACATTCTCCATTATTCTAGTCAGCCTCATGGTGGTTCTGTCAGCCAACTGCAAGGTCATCCCAATAGGCTTTATCTCTCACATGCGAATATGACATCAAGTTTATGCTCGCTCCAAATTACACAAGACCATTATGACCTCATTTCCCCCAATCTCACATGGTAAAACGAAAATTCCCAAATCTTGTAACTTTGTGGGTAACTTCCTCTGATTAAAGTACTCCACTCTTCTGTAAGGTTAACAACTTTAACACGCGTCTTCTTTGTTGCGCGCCATAACATTCTTGAGAAACTTCATTTAGTATGATATATGATCCAAAATATGATCCAAAGACCGTCTAGGCGGTGCCAAGATTTTCTATTTTATTTTTAATTTTTTATTAATATTTTTTTTTTCTAAATATATATTAATAAAAATATACATTATAGATAAATTATAAATTTAAAACATAATTAATAACTATAAAAAATATAAAAAGTCAACAAAATGTTAAAAACTATCATAATACGACATAGAAAGAATAAATTATGAAGTAGTTCTGTTGAGCAATTTTGTTAAGGGTAGGATTATGTGGCTAATTAATCTAGGGAAATTACTCAAACAATAATTAAAGATGATAATTGAGATGTTATATTATGGATTGTAGAGAGAAATGTAGAGAGAGAAATATTGTAAGTGGGTTCTTTGTATTAAGAAATTCAGATCCTTACAAATGAGGTGTTTTCACCTATTTATATTCTTTTATTAGTGAGGTGACATGTTTTTAGGCCACATAGCCTCTAATGGTGACAAGTGTCCTCCACTTGTCACCACCTTAATGACTTGCCCTACTAACCCTAACCTAACCGACCTATGCCTTCCTTACAGGTTCTCTGGGCATCTCTGTGTCTTCATCCCTGGGAGCGATGGTCGAGCACCGGGGCGAGCAACAGGGCGAGCAGATAGGCGAGCACCATAGGCTTGGTCTTGTGGCTTGTTGCTTCGCCACCTCGTGCTTGGGCGAGCAAGCCGGCGAGCAACCTGACGAGCAACTTGAGTTTGGCCAAGTGGGCTTGTTGCTTCGCCACCTCGTTCTTGGGCGATCAGCCTGGCGAGCAACTTGAGTTTGACCACGTGGGCTTGTTGCCTTGTCATCTTTGTATTGGGCGAGCATACTAGCAAGCAGGATGGCGAGCAGCTCGGCGAGCAACGATCATTCAACTTGCTTATACTTTAATAGTCCTTTAATCCTTCTTTAATCCTCAAGCTTATATACTTTTATCAATATTTGTCCCTCAGCATATGCTTTGATTTGATTTTTCTTTATCAAAGTATATGCTGGAATTAGTATATCGTGTTAGCGAGCAGTCAGGCGAGCAATAAGACGAGCAGCTTGGCGAGCAGCATGATGCTCGGCTATGTGCTCGGCCTTCATGCTCGTCTTCTCCCTTGAAAACTGAAGTGACACTTCTGGGAAACGAGGTATCTTCTCGTGTACTGTGCCAATCAGTCACACGAAAAGACACGTCCATTAAAAAACTTTTGAATTTCTTTGCGAAATAGCCCCTGAAGCTTCTTCTCTCTTTTTCTTTTAACCCTAAGGTATAAATAGCCATACCCTTCACTATTCACCTTCTTCCGCATTCAAACTTTCTTCTGAAATTTTCGGCGGCCCAAATCTTCGAGCTTTTCCGGCGTCTTTCTGGCTTTCTTCATAGTTTCCAGGGTAATTCGGAGATTTCAATCAACGGTAACTCCTCTTTGACTCTTGTTTCCCATTCCTAGCAACATTTTATTTCTTTTTATTTCTTATGTGGTTCTTGTTCGCTGGATTTTTCTTCTTTGGACAACTTTGACCGGAATCAAGGCGGTGGAGTCATTAACACAATAGTTAGCACAATCCTAGGGCTAAATTCCTTTTCTCTTCTTTTCTCAAGCATGTCGTCGTCTTCAAGCCGCACTATTTCCCACCGGAACCCGGGTAAACAACCCATGGAGGAGAGTGGTCCGATCGCCGGTCTCTCTTCCGTTCATCTTGCGGGTTCTGATCCCGAGGTTGTGGAGATGGGTCGTCCTTTGGAGGAGGGAGGCGAGCAGCTGGGCGAGCAGGTAGTCGAGCATCCCGCTGCTCGCCCCGATAGTGATGACCAAGAGGATGTGGAAGTACTCTCCAGTAGTGATGATAGTGATGACTCTATCACCGAATGGTTCGAGTCTGTTGGCTTCCCACAACCTCATATGTCTGAGAGGTCCATCCCTGAAGGTGTCGAGCGAGAGTTCGATTGGAGAGCCTACTACGAGCGATACACCGCTGACTTTCCTACTCCTCATCGACAATATCGAGAGATTGAAAAGGGTGACCACACCAATTGTAAGGCAAACACTGTAGTGAGTGTTATCAATGAGGATGGCCTTGACAGCATCCTTAGGGATTATCACATTCCTTGTAATGTGACGATGTACGCTCCTCGGGAGAAGGAAAGAGCTGATTGTCCTCCAGAAGATTTAATAGCAATAAACATACATACTCTGGCCACCGGTGTGACATTACCTCTTCATCTATTTATCGGTCGTTTCTTAGAGACAACGGGTTTGGCAATCACACAGCTTACACCCAATGCCTGGACGTACCTGATATCGATGTGTACAGTCTTTGCCCTGGAGAAGTACAAAGATCGCTTGACTCCGCAGGAGTTGAACTATACACTCTGTCTCAGTAAGTGTTCTGAAGAGGGTCAAGGTTACTACTACTTGAAGGCCCGCAGTGATATGAAGATCCTTGAGGGACTGCCCAACAAGGTGAAGGACTGGAAAGAGCAGTTCTTTTTCATTGGTGGAGATTGGCGTGCTCCAGACAACAATGAGGGACTTGGGGGACGCATTATGTCCCCGTCTGAGTTTGGCGAGTTATAGCGTAGGACTTGTTTGCACTTTGAATACTGTTTTCGTTATTGTATCTAATGTCTTGTTCTTTGTGTTGCAAGTTTGATTCCTCAGTGTTGGAAGAAGACAAGCTTGTCTGAGGAATTCAAGTTTACTTGCATTCTCGTCTGTCGATGGAATAAGAAAGACAGGACATTCGAGTACCTGAACAAGCCTAGCTGCCGCATTGCTTCGGGGTTGATTACCACTCCTCACCACTTGCGAGCTCAGGTTGCTCGTCCTGCTGGTATGATTGTTGCATCTTAGAATTTTGACATGTATTTTGAAAAAAAATTCTAACTTTTTTTATGTTCCCTGGTGTTTGTAGCCGCAGAGGTCACTATCGTCATCCCTTCATCCTTCTGAATCTTTAATCAGAGATTTGGGATGGCATGAACCAAGAGAGATCCCCCATCTGTTGTGTTAGCTGCTCAACAGGCAGCCAAGGCGAAGAAAGGGACGGGTTCCAGTCCCAGCACCCGATCAGCTGCTCCCCCACGAGCTCCACATACCGAAGATCGTCAAGCCCCTAGTGGCTCCCCTAGTGGTGGTAGCCGACGTCTACACCGGGGTGACGGTTCACGTGTTGATCGTGAGGGGGAGGCTGCTAAGAGGGCACGAGTTACGAGAGCCTCGGGTTTGGGAGGTCCGGGTTGGCCTGAGGTCCCAGAATCCACTCTTCCAGTCTCTGCCGGCACTTCTACTGCCCCTGCACCCATTCGCTCTGTCGGGCAGTTGTCGGATATCTCTATCCTTGGATGGGATCAGGATCGAGCAGCAGGGTAACTATTTCTCAGGACTTCTAACACATTTGTACTTAGAAATTTTTTTTGAAATTTTTCTAAGTGTTTTCTTATTTGATCCTTTATGCAGGTATGATCCTTCTCGCTATCCTCAGCGAAGTGCAGCTGTGCATCAGTTTGCACTCGCCCGACCCCCCAAGTCTCTTAACGAGGGTCCCGTTCAGAGGGCTATTGAGGCTGCCACCCGTCACTGGACGCAGCCCCAAGATGCCACTATGCAGCACCAGTCGGTGACGGATAACATCTGCACCGTTATGCATCATTCAAGTGGTGCACTTATTACTGCCCAGCATGCGATCGAACAAGTTCTGACTCTTGAGAAGTCTTACGCTGTGCAGAACGAGACCCTGAGGAAGGAGAGGGAGGAGGCGCAAAAGAAGATAGCTATCCTGGAGTCCAAGGCTAAGGCTTCATTGGATGCTGAGAAGTCGGCGCTCGCGAGTGCTGAGAGGCTAAGTCTGAAGCTGACAGCCTTCGTGCTGAGTTGACGAGCATGAGGGCTCAGCTGGAGGAGGGCCGGGTAGCCCGAGAGAAGGTCACTGAGTTAGAAAGAGAACTCCAAACTACTCGGACTCAACTTGCGGAACATAAGGCCGCACATACTGATTGTTATACTGCTGAGGCCGCCGCCGAGATCCGGGCTGAGTCTTCCGACTTCGGATTTGTTTATGCCTTCGCCGAGAATCTACGGGCTTATCACCATGTTGTTGGTGAGAATGAAGACCCCTGGACAGCCTTGAAGAAGGAGTTTATTGATTTCCTTACTGAGCGTCCTCTCAAGGAGGGTTTGGTGGTTGACTTTGGAGATCTCTAGGAGATGGGTGTCGACCTTAGCGCTGTGCCTCCTACCCTTAAGATCATTGCTGGAAACTATCCACCTCTTAAGATTGATGCTGAGGATGATGCTATGGTTGACACCGAGGGTCTGTCTCCTATTGAGGTTCTTCCGGGTCTTTCTCCTCAGGCACCGGCGGACAGGCTGGCGAGCAAGCCAGCGAGCTGGTTGGTCAGGATGGTGGGCAGACAGGTGCCCAGGCTGGCGAGCAGGCTGGCGACCAGTAGAGTGTTGGCCTTCTTTTTGCCTTAGACTTTTTGCTTTTTGCTTTTTACATGTAATTTTTGCTTCTTTCGCCCTCGAAGGCGCTCCTTATGTACTTGAACTCCTTTTACCATTAATGAACACTCAGTTTCCTTTCTTTAGAATTCGTCTATTATTTATCACTTTCTGTCTTAAGTTATTTATTGCTCGTTTTTGTTTATGGTGTTTGATTGATTCGTCTTACTTTTCCTTTTGCGGAATTACAAATTTACACTTTTTATTTTCCATCTTTTTTGATGTGGGCTTATTGATTGGTAAGGACTCCCTTTTACCGATTATATCTGTAGGGTTGGTCTCAATACCTTGCCTTTATTTTTGACTTGTAAGTCTTTTGAGCTTATAACTTGAGACATCTTTCGATACACTAATTTGAAAGGAAACATCTTCTTATTCAACATAATATGTCTTTACAGACTCGATCCTATCTGAATCGAACCTGCTTGCCCTTATACATGTTGGGCGAGCTAGGTTTCAAAAAAGAAAATTTTACAAGTCTTTTACTGGTAGAACTTCTTGAGATGTGTCGCGTTCCATGTGTATGACGAAGGGTTGCCCTGCATATCCTCTAAGTCATAGGTCTCATTTGGCCAACTCTTTGTCACTTTGAAGGGACCTTCCCATTTTGGACCAAACACCCCCGAAGGAACCGCTAATATTCGTCTCATCACCAAGTCGCCAACCTTGAACCTTCAATCCTTGACCTGTGAGTTGTAATATTTTTCAGCTCGTCGTTTGTAGACGGCATTTCTCAATTCCGCCGAAGTTCTTGTTTCTTCAATCAAATCCTTTTCCACCGCCATATTATCTTCATCTGCTTCTTCATCATATTCGATTATCCTCCATGTCTGATGTTGGACCTCCACCGGGATGACTGCTTCAACTCCGAAAGCCATTGTGAACGGTATCTCCCCTGTACTTGTTCTGTAAGACGTTCTATAGGTCCATAACACCTCCGGCAGTTCATCGGCCCAACTGCCTTTTCTTTCTTCTAATCGAACCTTCAAGATGTGCTTCAAGATCTTGTTCACGGCTTCGACCTGTCCGTTTGATTGAGGATGATATGGTGTGGAGTAATGCTTCTTGATGTCCCAAGATGTGCAAAAATCTCTTAACTTACTCCCATCGAACTGTCTTCCATTATCCGTGACTATTGACTGCGGTAACCTAAATCTGCACACCAAGTTTTTCCAAATGAAGCTTATCATTTTCTCTTGGGTTATCGTCGTTAAAGCTTCTGCTTCGGCCCACTTGGTGTAATAGTCCACGGCCACTACTACGAACTTTACTCCACCTTTTCCGGGAGGAAATGGGCCGATCAAGTCGATACCTCATTTGGCGAATGGCCATGGACTATATACAGATTTTAATTCTTATGCTGGGGTGTGAATGCTTGGAGCAAACTGTTGGCACTTTAAACATTTCTTAGCATATCTAATTGCATCCTTCCGCAGTGTTGGCCAGTAGTATTCTTGCCTTATAGTCTTGTAGGCTAAGGCTTGCCCCCCGGCGTAGCCTCCACATATTCCTTCATGGATTTCTTCTAACACTTTCTGACCTTCTTCCGGGGAGAGAAATTTGAGCAATGGCAATGAAATTCCCCTCTTGTATAACTGCCCCTCGATCATTGTGTATCTTGCAGCTTGCTTCCCAACTCGTCGTGCTTCCCACGGATCTCCCGGCTGCCCTCCATTGGCCAAATATTTAGTGATGGGTGTACGCCAGTCGTCAATCACTTCTTGGTTGTTCATTATTTGTTGCCCCCTCTTCAACACTTGATTAATATAATCAAATGTTGAAAGATTATTTTGCTTTGTGACCACCACTTTCGAGATACTTGGTTCTCCGGTGCTTGTAGCCAACCGAGCTAAAGCATCTGCTTGTGTGTTCTCTAGTCGGGGGATTTGCTCAATGTATACTTGATCGAACTTGGATATCAGATGCGCGATGATCCTTTGATAGATGATCATTTGCCTATCCTTTGCTTCGTATTCACCTCGGACTTGAGATACTATTAGCTGCGAATCCCCGAAAATTTGAAGTCTGGTTGCCCCCACAGCTAATGATAGTCTCAATCCCACAATAAGTGCTTCGTATTCGGCTTCATTGTTAGTTGCTAAGAAGTCAAACCTTATTGCTGAGGTGAATACTTGTTTGTCGGGGCTTACTAGAACCACACCTGCACTGGCTGCGGAACTCGTTGCTGAGCCGTCTACGTAAAGGTGCCATGGGTATATACGTCCCCTCGTCGTATCTTGAGGGTAGGTCAGCTCTACTATGAAGTCTGCTAGAGCCTGCCCTTTAATCGCTGTTCGGGGAGCGTAGGTTATACCATATTGGCTGACCTCTAGTGACCATTTTAGCAATCGTCCGGCAGTGTCGGGTCTGTGTAAGACTTACCTCAAGGGGAACGTTGTTAAAACTTCCACTTGGTGATTGAAGAAGTAAGGTCGGAGCTTCCGTACGCTCATCACTAATGCGTATGCCAACTTCTCCATTGGGGAATATCGCAGCTCCGCCTCATGTATCACCTGGCTGACATAGTATATCGGCAAGTGTGTTTTGCCCTCCGCACGTACTAAGGCTGAGCTTATGGCCACCTCTGATGCTGCCAGGTATAAATACAATTTTTCTCCGGGAACGGGCTTTGATAGGATCTGAGGATTGCTGAGATAGCTTTTTATATCATCAAACGCCCGTTGGCAGGTGTCAGTCCAGACATAGTTATTTTTCCCGGTTCTCTTGCAGATGCCTTTGCCTTTGATGGACTCAAAGAATGGTCGGTTCTTATCTCCGGATCTGGATATGAATCTATTTAACGCCGCGAGACATCTCGTGAGTCTTTGAACAGCTCGTACGTCTTTCGGTGGTTCCATCTCCATAATGCATTTAACTTGTGAAGGGTTAACTTCTATGCCCCGTTGACTTACCGGATGCCCCAAAAATTTCCCGGACTGCACCCCAAAGCTGATTTTCTTTGGATTCAGCTTCATGTTGTATGTTCTCATGATATCGAATGCTTGTTTGAGGTGCTCCAAGTGGTCTTCCTTTCTAAGGCTTTTCACCACAATGTCGTCGACGTAGACCTCCATTGTGTCACCAAGGTGTTGGTCGAACATCTTGTTGACTAGTCTTTAATACGTGGCACCAGCATTGATTAACCCGAAGGACATCCTTTTCCAATAGAATAAATTTTTGTTTGTGTAGAAAGCTGTATGTTCTTGATCGTTCGGGTGCATGGCAATCTGATGGTAACCTGCAAAGGCATCCATAAACGTCATTATTTCATATTCTGCCGTGTTATCCACCAACTGGTCGATGTGAGGCAACGGGAAATTATCCTTTAGACATGCGGCGTTGAGATCTGTGAAGTCTATACAGAGCCTCCATGTTCCATTCGGCTTCTTGAGCAGGATGGGATTTGCCACCAATTGAGGACAGAGTGCTTCGTTTATAAGCTTATTATCCAATAGCTTCTTCACCTCACCCGTCAATGCCTCGTACTTATCGGGTCCATACTTTCTTCTCTTCTGGCGGACGGGTCTCTTCATGGGGTCAATGTTGAGGCGGTGGCAAGCATGTTCCACCGGTATACCCGTCATATCCTCATGTGACCATGCGAACACATCAAGATTGGCCCGAAGAAATTCTTCCATTCTGCTTCTATAAGGCTCTTCTAACTCCGCCCCAATAAAAAGTTCTAAATCCTTTTTATTAGAATCTACCTGTATGGACCTTAAGTCTTCGAATGGAGTGGCACATCGTTTCTTGCCTTTCCATCTTGGATCATCGATGGGCCATTCCAAACGCAAGTCCATCTCCATCGGGACTGGCTCGTAACCCAGCAGGGGCTCAACGTCATCTGACTCACTTGTTTGACCTTCCGGTGCTAGTTCTGCATCATCGTCTGCTTCGGTTACAGTAATTGACATATCACCTCGAACCTCCACGTTATTTTTCGCCTGCCCCTCGGTCTGCTGACCTCGTAAGGGTGTATCATCTACCTCCATCTCCTCCGGCGTTTGATCCACTTCCATCATCTCGGTGTTGATGGAGATTGCATCCAGGATGTTAGGCTCATCTGGGGGATGTTGGGGTGTTACGTCTTCATAGACTAACACCTGAGTGACAGGCTTTTTCAGAGTTAGCAAGCATTCTCGCACCTTCTTTTGATCCCCTTTGATCGTACCTGCACCATTTAAGGTTGGAAATTTAATGCAATAGTGGTAAGTAGAACATGCGACTTTAAATTCTGAAATGAAGGGTCGGCCGAGGAACCCGTTATAGGTGGATGGTTGATCTACGACTAAAAAATCTAGCAACCTAGTCATCCTCCTTTCCGGGTCCTCAAGCGCTACAAGTTCTACTGACATGCGAATTGCACCTAGTGGGACGGTCACAGCTTCTCCGAATCCCACTATTTTATGATTACAATCCTCTATATAGGATTTGTAATCTCCTAACTGATCTAATGTTTTCTTGAACAGGATGTTTGTGTAGGCTCCAATATCCACTAGCAGTCGGTGCACCTTCGTGTTCATAATGTTTGCACTGATGACCAGGGAGTCATTGTGCGGTGTGAGGATCTCTTCAAGGTATGACTGTGAGAACACCAAATCTGCAGCTGGTTTTGCTGGCACCTTTGACCCGGACCCCGTTTCTTGTACTTGATTGATCGTCGTATTTTTGACTTCTTTTGCCTTTTTTATGTTGGACGGCCGTCAACCATTCCTCCTGCTGAGCCAATCTCTTCAAGCACGAGGATCTCTCGTTTAGGCTCCTGATGTGTCGACATCACTGGTGGACCTCTACGCACTTGTCTATTTGGTGCCCTCTCAGTTTCATCATCATTCGAATCTGCTTGTCTCGGCTGTCGTTGTCTCTTTCCCGAAGCTTTCTTGATGAATTCCACAAGATTCCCGTCTTCATAAAACTTCCATAATTGTTTCAAGAGGTCACAGCACTCACTAGTGAAGTGCCCGATACTCTGATGATATGCACAGAATTTGTTCGGGTTTAGCTTGCTTCTATCTTGTCTGATCCTCCGGGGAGCCGCCAGCATGTCTTGGTCTTTTACTGCCGTGAACACATGATCGATCGTGGTAGCCAACACCTGATTAAGCTTTTCTTTGTACTCCACAGTATCTCCAAATGACTTCAGGTTCTTTGGAGCTTTATAACCGCTGCCACCAGGCTTCTTACCACACTTCTTGTCGTCAGTCTCCGTGCCTAACTGTTTTGCCATGGCATTTTGCATTGCTACGTATACACCGGCTTTATGACGGAACCCGGCGTATGTACTAGGACAGGTCAAATGCATCTCTTTCCACAGGTCTGTTCCTTTACGCAGTCCCGCTATTACTGCCACAACCTTGGTGTCATCACTGACTGACTCACCTTCCAAAAGGATCTTGTCAAAATGTTCCAAGTATTGTTGATCAGATTCTTCGGCTCCTTGTGAAATGTTGGCCAGTCGATGCTTTTGATTCAAATATGTCCCAAACCCTGAGAAATGGGACAGGAACTCTCTCGTTAACTGGCCAAATAACTGAATTGATCCGGGCGCCAATGCTGAGAACCATCTGTGAGCACGGTCCCCCAAGGTCAAAGGAAAGTTCTGGCATTGTGTCGCGTCTGATGCCCCCATTGAGATCATGTAATCAGCATATTTCGAAATATGGACCTTGGGGTCAGACTCTCCTTCGTACAGTACCAGTGATGGAAACTGCATCTTCTTTTGGATCGGAGCCGTGAGGATGGTTGTTGATAGTGGTGAAATGGGGAGAGATGTGTATGTCTCAACCTTGTCCTTGGTGGCCACTTGGTGCTGCAAGTCCTCCACCGCTTTCTTCAATTTTTCTATCTCTAAAACTGACGACCCTCGAGATGATCCCCCTCCTCGAGGTTGTTCCGGGTGCACCTCATACTGACGTGCTACCCCCGGTAGTCCCTCACTTCGGGTGACCTCTCGGTGTGGTCGTTGAAGGTTACTTGCAGCATTTGGGCCTAATCTCTCGGATGCCCGTCTTCTCAATCGGTCCTGGACAGGCCTTCTCTGATGTCTCGCATCTGATTCACAGGGTTCTTGACGCTGTGAGTATCCGGATCTTCCACCCTCCGAGTGATGGCTGGGATTACTGTGCCTATCTCTCTGGGACCCCTCATGTCGTTCGGGCTGTTCCACTACTCGCCCAGCTGGTCGCCCGTCTGCTCGACCAGCTGGTCGTTGGTCTGATCGTCTAGGTTGCGGTCCAAGGTGATCGCACATTTTTTGTTTGCCCTTTGAGTTTTTCGGGGCAACACGTCCACTACTCGCCTCTTCCTCCTGGGCGTGGTAGCTAGTTCTCGTCTCATATCTTGTCTCCGTTTGAGCCACTTGAATCACAGGCTGACGAGCTACTACCATTTGTTGTCTTTGTATCTGTTTTAGTGTGGCCATCGCCCTCTCTATGTCCTCCGGGGTCCTGACCATCGACTCGATGGTAGCTTCGATTTGCGGACCAACTGGAGCCGCAGATAACACCGGGACACGAGCTTGTCCGGCATGTTGGCGTCCTGAAGGTTTTTTCCCCTTCCACCTCCGACTTGTTGACGTGGTACGGGACTCGTCATGGGAATCATCGTATGTACATCTCGTCATTTTTGGTGAAATTGTGTTTGGGAAATAAATTCTTAAGAGAAATCTTTTCTAGTTCGTGTTCTCAAAAATAAAGAGTTTTTCTCGAAAACACTTACGCTTGAGGATTACCCTTTTGTTCTTCACACAATTCACAAAACTTGAATGGTTGTTCTTGAAAAAACGAAGAACGAACTCGAGTTCTTTGATCGATGAAGGTTCGGGCCCCTCCTTCTAGTTCCAAATTGTTGAGCAATTTTGTTAAGGGTAGGATTATGTGGCTAATTAATCTAGGGAAATTACTCAAACAATAATTAAAGATGATAATTGAGATGTTATATTATGGATTGTAGAGAGAAATGTAGAGAGAGAAATATTGTAAGTGGGTTCTTTGTATTAAGAAATTCATATCCTTACAAATGAGGTATTTTCACCTATTTATATTCTCTTATTAGTGAGGTGGCATGTTTTTAGGCCACATAGCCTCTGATGGTGACAAGTGTCCTCCACTTGTCACCACCTTAATGACTTGGCCTACTAACCCTAACCTAACCGACATATGCCTTCCTTACAGGTTCTCTGAACATCTCTGTGTCTTCATCCCTGGGAGCGATGGTCGAGCACCGGGGCAAGCAACAGGGCGAGCAGATAGGCGAGCACCATAGGTTTGGTCTTGTGGCTTGTTGCTTCGCCACCTCGTGCTTGGGCGAGCAAGCCGGTGAGCAGCCTAGCGAGCAACTTGAGTTTGGCCACGTGGGCTTGTTGCTTCGCCACCTCGTGCTTGGGCGAGCAAGCCGGTGAGCAGCCTGGCGAGCAACTTGAGTTTGGCCACGTGGGCTTGTTGCCTTGTCATCTTTGTATTGGGCGAGCATACTGGCGAGCAGGATGGCGAGCAGCTCGGCGAGCAACGATCATTCAACTTGCTTATACTTAATCGTCCTTTAATCCTTCTTTAATCCTCAAGCTTATATACTTTTATCAACAAGTTCAGTTAAACTTTTATTTTTTAGTAATTTAGTAAATTAGTTTTTATTTTTTAATTTTAGTTCTAACTCTTAAATTGAAATAAAAATTAAAAAAGAAGAGTAATGGTCATCTAGGCGGTGCCAAGACAGCCTCGGCGGTTGCCTAGGCTGTCTCGGCAGTGCCAAATTTGTTGGTGGATTTTTCTCGGCGACCATGGCGTCGGCGGCCGAGGACCTTCAAGAGCCTAGGCGGTCTCGTCGACCGTCATTTACATCCATGCAAAAAATAAAAAGAGGTATCCTCATGAATTTTTTATTTTTAAATTACTAAAGATATACTCCATCTATTTCACAGGAATTTGTACATTTTTCTTATTTGGATGTCCTATATAAATCTGCAATTACTAAAAAAGAAATATTAATTTAAGTGCACACTCACAAAACTATACATATATTTACCTATATGTCACTGCTTTATTTAAAAAATATATTTTTCTAAAAAAATATATTACTCTCTAAGATGTAAATTTCTCCGAGACGGAAGGGGTATAATATTACTTTATACGCAAATTCTAGTATGCACCCTTGTGCATACTGTGCACCTTGATTTTGCTTTAATTTTGAATTTAATTTGATATTTTCAGAAACATACAGCACACGCCGCACTGTGTGTTTTTGGGTATATCAAGTTGTTCTTGGGGTATTGCAAATATTTATTCTTTGGGTATTAAGGAGTTATTTTTGGGGTATAACTAAATTGTTCTTAGGGTATTAATAATTGTTCTTAGGGTATTGATAAAGCAATACCTTCTTTGTTGTGGTATTGCAAACACACAGTACCTGATAAATGTTGGTTCTTGTTTGTTTATTTGTTTATTTGTTATGTTTGTCTATCAACAAACAAAAAATAAATAAATGCTCCCAAAAGAGGTTACGAGAAATAAATTTGGAAAAGAGAAGGTTTACTGCTAGAACAAGATATGGAAGAACAAGATATGGATGAGCCTTGTGGCAAAAAGGAAAAAAAATTGTACCTATTAATTATTTTGGTAAGTTTTTCCTTAAATCAATTATCTGTTTCTATGAAACTAATATCTCTGGGTATTTAAATTCTACTCTGATTGATTCTTTCAAAAAAAAAAAAATTATGCAGGTAGTTTGAGGTCTTAAGAAATGAGATCTATTACAGGCCCAACATGAGAACAACTGTGAAGGAGCTAAACACACCCTAAGCTTTGTGGATAGACATATACTGGCCCTAACCCTAAAGAAAATACGTTTTTGGCTGCTTTTTGATGTAATCTACATGAAGGATTATGAGAAGAAAATGAAAAGGTGCCACAAATATGAAGATAACATAAGAAGGATTGTACGAAAATTTGATTTTTGAAACATTTAGCAATAGTTTCGTGGACAATTTGCCTTCAACTTTGATGAACTGCCAACGTCTGCAGGCAATTGATGTTGGAGGTAACAAATTGAGCAGGAGGATCCCACCATGGTTCGGTGGAATTCATTCCAATATGATGCATCTCAGCTTGCGTGGAAACGGATTTTATGGCATTGGCAAAGTTTAGCAAAGTTGCAAAGGATCAAAAGTGTAAAGTAGGAAGCGCTCAGTTATCGTAACAGGCTTTAGGCTGGACACCCTTCTTGCATATTACTTGCAAGCATTGACCACTCATCACATCCCATTAAACTTGCCTGAAGGATCATCGAATTTGTTAGCATTGGCAGCAAGTTTGTTAGCTACTTCAGTTAGTTAGTACAGCTGTTAGTTAGTTCATAAAATAACTAACAAATCAGTTAGTCTTTTAAGATACCCCAAGAACAAATTATGATACCCCAAGAACAATTCACAATACCCCAAGAACAACTCTATACAAATATATCTCATTTAAATTATATTTATTTCTAATCGTAGACTATATATATACTATTGTACTAGCCACATATTATCCTCTAAATCTGGTCTGAGGAATATTGATCTTGCTAAAATGCCTTTCGAAATAATCAAAAACTCTTTCTTTCACAATTTTAACATATATATCCTCATGCCACACCCCACCTATCATGCATCAGCCTTGAATCTCATTACAGTACTTTCTCCTTTTATTGATACTCCAATGAAAGAACTCCAATGAAAGAAGTTCGTATTGGCATCTCCTAGCTAGTTTCAATACCCCAAAAATAACTTATGATACTCCAAGAACAAGTCACAATACCCCAAGAATAAGTGTAAGTAAATACCCTAAGATCAACTTACAATACCCAAGAACAAGTCTAAGTAAATACCCCAAGAACAACTTTCAATACCCGAAGAACAAAATAACAATACTCGAAGAACAAATCACAATACCTCAAGAACAAATATAAGTAAATACCCCAAGAACAAGTCACAATACCCCAAGAATAATTTATAATACCCCAAGACCAACTCACAATACCCCAAGAAAAAATAAATAATTAAACTAAAAAGAAGATCCAAATAATTCATGGGAGAATTAAGCAATTGTTCTATGGGTATTATAAATTGTTCTTTGGGTTTATTCATTTATTCATTGTATATAATAAAGTATTCTTTGGGTATTATTAAGATGTTCTTCGGGTATTATAAGATGTTCTTTGGGTATTATAAATTGTTCCTTGAGTATTACTCGTTTATTATTTATTTATTTATTTATTTATTATTCATTAATAAATTATTCTTTGAACATTATAAATTTTTATTTGGGTATTATATTTTATTCTTTGAGTATTAATAATTTATTCTTTAACAAAATATCCTATCTTTATGTTGACTAATTGAAGATACAATGAATGTAGACACTATAAGCTTCTTATGATGAGGGAATTGGTCATGCTGAGTAACTGCTCCATGGGATCATGCATATCAAAAAATATAAACCAACCGCATGCAAGTGAGTGTATTTACAAAGTACATGCATGTAGTGGGTGTATACATTAATAAATATAAATTATTTTTTTGGTATTATATATTGTTCTTTGAGTATTAAAAATTATTTTTTAGGTATTATAAATTATTCTTTGAGTTTATTAATTTATCAATTATTCATTAATTTATAAATTATTCTTGGGGTATTATTAAGATGTTCTTCGGGTATTATAAGATATTCTTTGGGTATTATACATAGTTTTTTGGGTATTATAAATTGTTCTTCGGGTATTATCAATTAATTAGAGTTTTTCTTTTAAAAAAAATGTTTTATTAGAATTTGTTGAACTGCTTTTCCCCTCTGAATTTTCTAGATGTGTAACTTTCAGATGCAAGCATTACAAAAGAAGGTGCAAGATCAGGGCTCCTTGTTGTGATGAGATATTTGATTGCAAACATTGCCGTAATGAAGCCAAGGTGTGTGTGGGGGTGTGTGTTTATGTAAACATTTTAATGAATTTGGTGCAGAAAATTCAAAAAAATTCCCTTGATCTTTTACTTTTTTTTTTTTTGACAGAATGATATTGAAATTAATCCGACTAATCGGCATGATATTCCACGGCATCAAGTGAAGAGGGTGAGTTTAATCCATAATTATGATTGCAAAATCTCCTATCTGAGTGTAGATTCTTAATATGTTTGAATTTAAATTGAATTTAAGCCTATCAGGGTGTGGAATTGCCGTTATCCAAATGCAATTGCTCATATGCCGGTAATTATTCTGAAAATGACATTTTCCTTCTGCGAAGTTGTAGTTTCTTGGCGGAGAAAAAATCGGAATTGAACTAGTAAAAGTGGAGGGTGCATACTATGCACCCGGATGCACAGCAAAACTACTCTTACTTTAAAACTAGAGAAATCAATCTAATGATTAAAAAAGTTGATACCTCAAAAAAACACCAAATGAGGGAGCTACAAGTATTTGTTTGTCTATGCACTAAAACAACATACATTATACCTATAATTGTACACATGTTTCCTCTGTGGCAACTGGCAACCATCCACAACAATTTAAAAAATTACAAGAATAGCTAATGATCATGCCCTAAATTTTTGGGAAATACATAGAATTCCATTCAACTCATTTTCTTTTTCAAACCTAATTCATCATCACCGTCAATAAGCATCAGATATATTGTTAACAAAATAACTGTTATCGAGTAGTAATAATCTCCCATAGCTTGAAATTAACTTCAATAAATTCTTTCACTTGATTGCCGTGTTCCTTCTTCGTCACTCGAGATTGATGGTGTATTTTCAAACTCATTTATAAAGTGTAGAACCACGTATTTAAAAAAAAAAAAAAGATCTACCAACTTAAAAAAAGAAAAAAGTAATTCTACACTTTTAAATGAGTTTGAAATAATGCCTTGAACACTGTTGATTTGTGTGATTATTGCTCAAAATTTCTTGTGCTTTATTTGATTAATTCTAATAGATTTCATGCATTTTTATATTTAAAATTGATTATTTGTGCTTAATGGACTAGAAAGGTATTTGTTGCTATTTTGTAGGTAAAATTGATACTTTTAAAGCAATATATATAAGGGTTAATTCTATAAAAATTCACTACATTTTACTCAACTTTCAATTTAATCCCGAACTTTATGATTATAATTAAAAAAACACAACCTTTTAAAAAATTTCAATCCGATACATATTTTTTATCTCCGACTGGCAATTGATGATATATCTCGCCGGAGTAAGTAAAAGTTTGTCATGCTGGCATGCATGCATAAAATTTTGAAATTCAAATCTCCAGTATTGAAATTTTTCAGAATTTGGTATGATTTTGGACAACTTTTCTAGGATATTTGGGTGTTTTTTAAAGTGTTTTATGAATCTAATATTGAACGTTACAAACATATAAGAACATTTTACCCTTTTACAGTCAGAAAATATTTATAAATAAAAAGTATTGTTATTTTATATATATGAATATGATATATGGTGTGTAAATTAAAAAAATAAAATATAATTAAATGTGTATACGTCAGTGTGGTAAACTTTCACACGCTCTGACGAGACACGTTATCGATCGTCGATCAAAAATAAAAAAAATATGTATCGAATTGAAATTTCTTAAAAGGTCGGGCTTTTTAATAATAATCGTGAAGCTCAAGATTAGATTGAAAGTTGAGTCAAAGATAATGCATTTTTATAGAATTAACCCTATATATAATAATGATAATTGTGAGTTAAGAAAAAATTGAGATTGGACTTAGAATAAGAAAAAGGGAAAATATACATTTTTGTCCTATAAGTTTCGTTGACTTTGGGTTTCGTCCTCTTAAGTTTTGAATTTTTGTTTTCGTCCTTTAACTTACCAAAAATTATGATTTTCGTCTTCTTAAGTTTTGAATTTTTATTTTCGTCCTTTAACTTACCAAAAATTATGATTTTAGTCTCCAATTGCCTATAATCAGTCACACAACCGGTAATACACGCGTAGATCAATTTTTTCTATTTTTTTAAGTGAAATATTGACGTGGGAGTATTTAGAGGGAATTAGCAGCCTCTGCCGAAATTCGACACCATTGTCGCAGCAGGTTGAGGAAGAAGAAGAAAATGTTGAAAAAATTGTAAAGTTTCTAAACGGTAAACTAAGATTTTGTTTTTTGCACGGCCACTGCTCACAATACTACACGGTCATGTCCTTTTTGTAAGGAGATCGTGTCATTTCTGCCGAAGTAATTCATAGGGTCGATCCGAAAATTTACACGCCGTGCGAATTCAACAAAGTGGTCGTGTCAAGCTAAATTCTGAAAAATGGAATTGAACTTTATGTGCTGAGGCCCATTATTTTCTCAAGGTTCCAGCCCATTTGAATTAAGGAAATCAGAAGCGCATTTGAGAGATTAAAATAGGGAACAACAACACGCGCATGACATAGAATCGGCAACAACTTACTCTCCAACTTTTGTGGGGAGCTCCTCCCCACATACATTTACATACAGTAATTAGGTTTTAATTTTCTACAAATCTTAGATAGATTTTAGAGAAATATTTTAATTTCTTACAAAATTGTGAGGTGTTGAACTCAAGAGGTGATATTATTCTTTTATTTAAGTTTGAATGATGATGTTCTTGATTTATTATTTTGGTGCTGAAATGAGTTTTATGATTTTAGTTATGTGCAAATTGTTTCTTGCTTTGGGTGTTGGAATTGTGATGGAAAATGATGTTATTGTGTTTTGATTGTTTTGATTATGCTATGAGATTGATTTTATGTTTCTATTAATGTGTTTATCTTGATTAGATTAATTGAATTGATTTAGTATCTCTTAGTTGATGGGTATATGCTACAATGAGAGTTGGGTGTGTACTTTGTTGGCTGTGTAGGGAAAGATTCTTTGATTAATTGGATTAAACTAGTAATCTACTATACCTAGAGGGGGTAGATGATTTAGATCATCATTAATAGACACTAGGTGCTTTAATCGTTGATTAGGGTGTTTAGTGAGAGGGGATTCTAGAGTTTAGTAACCATGTTGAACTTCTTTAGTGTCCACTATCCTAGGAACTTGTTAAGTCTAATTGATCACCCAAGCCTCAAAAGTAGAGCTGTCAAAACGGGCCCGGCCCGATGGGCCAGCCCGAAAAACCCGGCCTAAAGGACAGGACGGGCCCAAAATATAATGGCCCGAAAAGAACCGGGCCTATTTGGCCCTGCCCAGTAGGCCCGTCGGGCCGTTCGGGCTCGGGCCGGGCCGGCCCGGTGGCCCATGGCTGGCCCGGTAGAATTTTTTTTTTTTTTTTAATTTTAAAATTGGGGATTACTTTGTTGTAGTTAAATATTTGCTATTTGTGCTAAGAGGATTGATGTAGTTTAGAATATGAGTTGTAGTATAAGTGATAATTATAAATTCTGAGGCAATTAATATGCATATTTTTTGGTAATATATATGTTCATTAATAATATTTTCATTTGTTGGCTTCCATTGAAATTTACTCAAAAGATATTTTTAATTAAAAAATATGATCTCAATTTATTAGTTAATTAATTTATAATATTAAAAATATGAATAGGTAAGATTGAAAATACTTTATTTAGAATCTTGATAATGTTACTTTATTTAATTAGAAATTCCTATTTTGTTAGTATGAATTATAATTCAAACTTATTAGAGGAATGTTGAATTAGTTGTTTAATTTTTTTTTTTATGAATTTGCATTTATAAATGATTGTTAGAAAATTATTATTTGAATTTATTTTTGTGAATTATAGTTTATTAAAGTTTGTTGAATTATTTTTGTTTAAGTATTACTATATAGAAATTTGAGTTTTATTTTAACTATTAAATTATTTTTGACAAATTAAATAAATTTTTAGACTATTTTAATAGATTTGTATACAAAATGACCAATTAATAAGATATATATATAGAAATTAAATATAATGGTAATATATTAAAAATTAAAAAATATTAAAAAAATCGGGCCGATTTGGCCCGGTAGCCCGGTGGCCCGTCTTGGGCCAGGACGGGCTTGAAAATAAGTGGCCCGATAGGAACCGGGCCAGGCCCGACCCGGCCCGAAAAAACACAATGGCCCGATGGGCCGGTACCGGGCCGGCCCGGCCCGGCCCACTTGACACCTCTACTCAAAAGGGATCGATCTTCAATCGATTAGTGATAGCCTTTAACTCATACCAAGAACATATCAAATGATAGATAGTTAAGTTGTGAGAAGCATTGATAGAAATTACAAGGAGAACACCCGAAGCATATGACTCATCTTACACTTTCTCGAAAGTTAGTTGGTAGTTTTATTTGATTTCTAGTTAATTGTCACTTGTTTATATTTCTTGCCAACCTTGTTGGTCACTATAGTATCATGACGATACATAATTAATATTGGGGCTTAATCGCACTACTAAGTCCTAGGTCGATACTATTTGGTCGTATACTTGCAATACTACAATAACTCATCCGCTTTTGGGTAGATTTGCTTGTGATTATAAAACGTGCAAAAATACGAAAAAGCCAATTACGTCGTCCACAAGATACTTGGATCAGCACACTACTCGCTGTTGTAGATCGGGTTTTTTTCGATCCTCGCGGCATCTCCTAATGGCTGCAGCTACAATTTTTCTCCTGATAATTCGACGTTTATATACTCGATCTAGTCGTGTTTTGGCAATTTTAGTAAAGTGATACACAAACTACATCCGTTGGGCATGCAAAGACATGGAAATGTTTATCTTATCATAGAAAATTCCAACTTAGCAGGCCAAGTCATATTCATGAGCTGGGTCACACCGGTCCACTTTTATTTTCTTTCTTTGTTGATATATTTTTATATTTCTCTTATTTGTTGATACATTTTTATTGAACGGAACCTCACAACACCATCTTACTTGAAAATATTTTGTTATATACTCCCTCCATCCCATAATTGTATGCACACTTTCTTTTTCTGTTCGTCCCATAATTGTTCTCACACTCTATAAATGGAAACTACTGATTTAACTTTATCCTTATACTATTCACATATTTACACAAAATGTCATTATATTTACATTCAATTCAACTAATTTCATTAATTTAATAATATAACTTTACACATCATCTTACTTTTCTTAAAAAATGTGCACTCCCAAATGTGAAAACACCTCTGAGACGGAGGGAGTATTAAAATGTCGCAGCATTACTATTCATAAGGGGAATGTTCTTCATCTGAGATTCTTAATTTTAAGTAGTATCATATTTTTTTATTTTTTTCATAAATAAATGTATAAGGATGCACATCTATTCCAACAAAATTTAATTATACATTATAATTAATAAAATCAATCAACTCATGACAATACAAAAGAAAAAAAAAATATTTATCGGGCCAAATGGGCCAACCCGTGTACTGTTAGTTTAAAATGGTCCGAACTCATTAGGCCCAACGGGTCATACGTGCTGGGCTAAAACAACCTAATTTTTTTGGGCCATTATATTTTGAGCTCCGCCTAGCCCTGCCCAAATATCGGGTAGTCTAGTCAGCCCATCGGGCGGGGCCTCAGTTGTCAGCTCTAGTTTCATGACATGAGATCAATACAAAAAGTATCACTTATTAATTAAAAGATTGTCACTCATTTTTAACAAAAAGTGATATTCTCTCTGTCCCAAACCAATTTGCACCCATGAGAGTGCACGTGGTTTAAGAAAAATATATTTATTAAATAAATTAGTGGCATGTGGGTAAATATGTGTATACTTTTGTGAGTGTGCATGCAATAAATATTTCCTTCTTAAGTAGTGTGCAAATTGATTTAAGACAACCCAAAATATAAAGTGTATAAATTGGTTTGGGATGGAGAGAGTAATATTTTTGTTTAAAGTGACTATCATTTTTCTTAAAAATAATTACATTTTACGGTAAACTAATCTCTGAATTTTTTTAATGTGATAATATTTCTATTAAAAGTGACTATAATTTTTATTTAAAATTATTATCACATTTTATTATAATCTTATCATCATTTCGTTTTCGTCGATTTCATATCATATCATAGGACGATCTAATACAAGTTTATTTCTTTAATTATTAAATTGATAAATGTTGATTTAACTCTAAGTCGTTAAAAAATATAACAAATAAATCTATTATAACAAAAGTGATCAACGTTAGAAAAAGCCTCTTATAATAATTTTAAAAAAAAAGGTCCAGGTTATATGCACCCACGGGTGTTTGAAGTACACACACCCAAACATAATATTCATTGTAATAGCATTAAAATGACAAAAATACCCTTTTATGACCTAACAAGTAACAAATGCACCTACCACATTGATTCTCGGTCACTTCATCTTGACCCTTTTCTATTACAGCCACAAAATCGATCACCGCAAAGATGAAAACGACGGAGGATCAAAACAAGAATGACTCTATTCTCTGACTTCCGATGAAGAGCAGGCATTGTTCTCCAGCAAGCGTCTAGCCACTGCAAAGACGGAGATGACAGTGATGTTTTCTTGTGGAGCTTCAATGGCGTACAGAGGCTTCGATCAGCGGTAAGAATAGGGGCGTAAATGGATGCGGCTTCCACGGACAACGGTGACTGTTTCTTCCAGCGATGGTGACGCCCCGTGCGCTCGGAAAAAAAATTTCAATTTTGAGATTCTGAAATTAGAGTTTTGCCTCTTTGAGTGAGAATTTTTTCTAGAAAATTAGGGATTTGGACGGACTTTGGTTTTGGTTTAGTTTCTTCAGGAGAAAGATGTATTTCGTTGGAGAAATTTGAGCATAGAAGCAATATTTTTTCAATGCGGATGGTGGTGGCTTGATTACAAATTCACGGACAAAGAAACACACTCAAATTGGCCCATTGGCACCATTTCAAAAAAAATTAAAAAGATAATTTGAAGTGGTGTACTACATACAAAAATGGAGAATTCGGTAAAATTTTTGAAAAAAAATATCTTTTTTCGACAAAATTCGCCAATTTTTTGTACAATTTTCGAAAAAATCTTCCAAAAAAAAGGTTTTGAGATTAAATAATTTTCAAGGAGAAATTTTGGTAAAGTCTTTTAAAAATAAGACCATCTTTTGATCAACTTGATCGAATTTATGTATATTTCAAAAAATTCTTTCAAATAGGAAATTTTGAGATTAAAAAATTTTCAATGGAAATTTTCGATAATATTAAAAAAAATTATTTTTGGTGAAATTGACTGAATTTTAGTAAAAAAATTGAGTTCTCCAACCACCGTCGAAATGAGAGTGGCGATAATATTGACCGATTCTTCTTCTTTTTTTTTTTTTACCGTATTTTGAATTGATTTATGGTGGGTGCATCAATTTTATTTTTCACACATAAAAGAAGGGTGTTTATGCTTTTTTTTATGATATTATTAAAAATTATATGTGGGTGCACTACTAATAAATATGGTACATATAACCTGGGCCAAAAAAAGGGAACCTTTTATATCAACTTTTTGGGTGTGATATTTATCCATCCAATTTTTATGGGCTTCAAATTATAGATTTGATAATAATGAGCCCACTAGAATAAGAACATAATTATTTGTGATACTCCCTCCGTCCCAAAGGTGAAAACACCTTTGGGATGACACAATTTTTAAAAAAAATTGAGTATTGTATAAAGTTATATTATTAAAATAATGAGATTAATTAAATTGTGAGGATAAAATTAAAATAATAATTTTCATTTATAGGGTGTAAAAATAATTGTGGGACGGACGAAAAAAGAAAATGTGAAAACAATTATGAGCCGGAGGAAGTATAATTTTTTAGTAAAGATTGAAGTTTGTATTTGGAATAGTAACAGTGTATTTGGAATAGTATTAGAAAATCACGAATCATTTCACCTTTTAGTTTTTCAACCCTGCTTTTGATTGCCATACAATACCATACCACACTCCTACCACTTCATCCCCACAAGGCCACAACCAGAAAGAGGAAAAAAGGGGAAAAAATGGAAGCCCTATTTTCCGAATTCACCTTCTACTCTGATGAAGCCCTCCGCGACAAGAACTTCGATCCTTCCACCATTGAAGACCTGATGAAGCTCTTCGAGATCGAGGCCTACAAGGCCTGGGCCAATCTCGAGCTCGAGAGCCAAAACGAAGCCCAGGAAGCTCTCGATTACATGGAAGAAACGGAGGACTATCTCGATTCAGTCATGGAAAGTGCCATGGCCGAATTCCGAAGCTTCGAAGAGGAAATGAACTCGATTTGCAGAGCAGAGCACGATAGTCTGGTTAATTTGGCGGAGAGCGCTCGGAAAATGGGGAAGAATTTGGAGAGAGCTGCAACGTGGGCATCCAGAAAGTACATCGAGGCTGCTCTGAATTCCGCCACTGCTTCCATGAGATCGGCGGTGAAGGCGGTTTCTTCACACTCCAAAAAGGTTCATCCCTCTTAGATTTGCAAATTGAGCTTTGATTATTCCTGTTGATTGTGTGTGAAATTGTAACAACTATTTCAGATCGGGTTTCAGATTTGGTATATGCGGCTGCAGATTTGTTCCCTATTAGATCTGACACTCTGTTTATTCCATCTTTAAATGATAATTAATGAAAAACCCTTATTTACTTAATTTTTTAAATTAAATTAATGAACATGTGCTAGAAATTCTTGACCTAGTATTCATTCGTATAAAGTGTCACAAAATTTTAAATTAATGAAAAGCAATGCACGATTCTGAAAGTGGAAATTTGCGAAATTGGATGAATGAATGATGTGCGCCAAGATTTGCAGACGCATTGTATTGGGAGATGCGATAGTATGTGCATAAATCGTTGTTTAGTTTAGATCCATGTAGAGGGAAGAGAAGAGAAGTGACAAAATATCAAACAAAAATAAGCAATAGTAAAATTAAATAAAATAAAAAAAAATGTATATTATCTACTTTTGTGAGTGGAAAATATTTTCTTTTTAGGTGTGAAAGTAGGGTTATAACTTACAAATAAGGTAAGTGTGAAAGTAGTTATGGGACGGAGTGAGTAATAAATAAAAATTATTTGAATTTTAAAATATTTATAAAAAACAATCAACAAAATAAAATTCTTTAGAATATAAAAATACTAATAAATGTAAATTATATGAAATGAAAAATTAATTCAATTTTAAAATATTTAAATTAAAAAATTCAAATATAAATGTGAAAAAAGAACTAAATATTAAAAAATAATTAAATTAAAAGAATATTTGATGAAAATCATTTAAATATAACTAAAATATGAAAGACAAATCATATAAAAATTTTAAAAATAATTAATTAAGAAAGGATTAGTCTTGTATGCACCAGTTACACCGTGCAACTCAAGTTCATTTTTTAAAAGTTACACAAAATACTACTGAAAAGTTACACATGTTATTACTGAAAAGTGTATCTTTCATAGTGTAATTTCTCAGTAATAATTTGTGCAACTTTTCAGTAATAAATTGGGTAACTTTTAAAAAATGAACTTGGGTTGCACCGTGTAACTGATGCACAAGAGACTTACTCATTAAGAAATAGCTTAAAAAGTAAATTTGAAAAAAGCTACTTAAAATAAAATAAATATAAGAAAATTAAATTTTAAAAATGTATTATGTTAATAGAAAATCAAACAAAAAATTGTTAGTGAATAAGCAATTACCGCCTTTGAAAAACACACATTAATATGAAAAACTAATCCAAGTTTCATAAATGGGGATGGAAATGGGGCGGGTCTGGAATGGTTTGGTCTCTTTCAGGACCCGTCCCGCCAATAATCTTTTGAATTCGAGACTCGCCCCGCCTCGTCCTGCGAATCCGGCGGGTTTTACCTGCCTACTTTTTATTTTATTTTATTTTTACCATACATATCAAATGGATTACACAAAATATATTAAAATTTAAAATATAATTATACATATGAATGGTTTAAACAACAATAAATATGCAAAATAATCCATTTCAAGTTTCAACATATTAAATCAAAATATTCAAAATCATACATATATTGTTCATTGAAATTAAAATAATAAAAAAATTATGAACCCTAATTTGTACAACTTTGCTTGTGACTTTATGAACATATCTAATCTAATAATTTGATGAATATGTTAATTAATAGACTAAAGTCTCATTTGGTTCGTAAGATAAGCTAAAATAAATTAATTTATCTTATCTAATTTGATGTTTGGTTTAATGAACAAATGCATAAGATTAATAAAAAGTCCAAAACTAAAATTCAATTTTCTTATGAATGACATATAATATTATCGGGTATGTTTGGTTCGTAAGATAAAAGTATCTATCCGTAAAAAACATGCATATTTTTTACGGATAGATATTTTTATCTTATGAACCAAACATACCTTATGATAATAGTCCATTGTGTTTAACTTTACTAAAATACTCCCCTTATATTGGAAAAGAGAACCATAATTAATTTTATTTTTTTTATGATATAGAAGACAAAATTGTCAATTGCATATTTTTTTATTATTAGTCTTACAATCCAAATATCAAAATGAAATTATCTTACATTACTAATTATCTTAATCCATAGATCCAAATATATTATTTAACTCACAAATAACAATCTCTAAATTATAATCTTGTCTAATCTATCTTGAGTTATTTATCTTGTTCATTGAACCAAATGAGCCCTAATTTTTATATATTTAATTATACATATATAATATAATATATTTATTTAACAATATATATTTAATTAACATGTATATACATATATACGGGGCTAGTCCACCTAGTACCAAGACTCATCCCAAACCCCGCCAGATTTTTGTCAAACGAGTCAAAACCCGCCCCGCGACCTATTTGACCGGATTTTTAAACCGCCCCATACGGGGGTTCATGACGGGTCCGGATTTAAAACCGCCCATTGGCATCCCTATCCATAAACATTCGAGTAAACATTAGTTCATTAGTTCATACATTTATAATTGTACAAGTAACCCTTGCAATACACTTTGTGAAGCGTTGAATCAAATGAGAGAGAGAGAGAGAGAGAGAGAGCATAGTATCCAATCCAATTTCTAATGAACATGCGCTCCCATATATGAAAGGTGTATTCAATAACATTTATAGCATTGGCCACATCTTCTAACAAGCAACACACCGAAAATAGTAACCAGGTGGAAGCAAAAGATCTATCACCTTCAAAATTTTGGAATATGATTTCAACCGATGATTCTGGTGTCAGATTCAACTATTTTCATCGTCTTTCGTCGCATCCTTTGTTTGATCACGATTGTCATTCGTCATATCTATTCTTCCTTCTTTTCCGTTTTTCATGATCAGAGCTGCGATGTGATCGACTGGGAGAATCCTTTCTTCTGTGTTTCCGGTGCTTTGAATGCTTTTTACTGCTTCTGCTCCTCTCTCGAGACGAACCCTTCTCGTCTTTTCTGCTCCAATTCCGGGTTTTGTGATACCTATCTTTTTCCGAAGCCTTTGGAACTCTTTTTTCTTTTCTATCATCTTCATCTGAACCTCTATCTATAGGGCCTTTCTCATCCGATTTCTTTTCCGTAATTTCACCATTTCTAGAACTTTCAGTATACCTTTGACCGGTTAACATTGTCTTTTCTTTGTCAACTTTAATAGCTTCTTTCTGAGCAGCTGGGGATGGCATTTCAGGAGGAAGTGACAAGCCAAGTTCTTTCCCTAAAGATTCCAAGAAGTCCCCAGCCATTAAACGATTCAGAGTGGTGTTTGCAACTTCGACTTTCGCTTGTGTATCTTCCACTTTATTGGATGTATTATTCTCCTCTTCGTCATCTTCGTCATCAGAAAAAATGGCCTGCATAGGACCGAGTATTGATATGCAGCCCGAGTAGCACTAACAGAAGCAAAATACCAACAAACATTTCCCAACAAACAGAAATGTAAAAAATTGCAATGTAGAGTTAAGGATCAGAAGTACTTTGTATAGATCAACAGGCCTCTCAACATTTTCGACTTCCACCACCTCATTCTCAACATCCTTCCTCGTTTTCTCTCTGTCTTGCTTTTGAGGATTCAAAGAAGATGTCTGTTGTTCCACATTTGGGGTGATGATGGGATCTGGCATGAAGATAAGAGAGTCGATTTTGCTCCTCGGCCGTGGAGCAGGAGGTGGCTGCATCAGTCATTAAGTATATAGTTAAAATTCTTGCAAGACCGAAAAGCAGGAAAGAAAACTGGACCAGAAAGAACGCAGAAAAATAGTATTTCCTTTGCCCATGAAATTTATTTCCACAACTTTTGAGCACGATAATTTAATGTAAATTATTCTTCCGTCCCAACTCTTTCTTCATAATAGTTAATGCATAGTTTTGTAAAATAAAATAGGAATATGCAACTGTGAAGTCAAACAATATAATAAAAAAGTATGTTGTATTGACTTTGCAAAGTGTGAATTATTTCCTTTCCAAGGCCTGAAAAAAGAGTTAACGTCCTAAATAGAAAAATATGAAAAAAGGAGTTGGGGTTAGTATTTTATTAAAAAATAGATAAAGTACGAAAATAGTATTGTGAGGCCCAAACTTTTATTTGTGAGTGTAGTTTATTTTTATAAGTAAAAGAAATAATTTAGGTGGACAACCCAAAAAAAAAAAGGGGGAATAAGATTGATGGATGAAGGGAATATAAATTCAGTAAACCGTTTACATGTTTACAATAATATGAAGGATAATATATTTTTTGTACCTAAACTTAATCTTTGTTCATTTTCACTATCACATTTTGGTTCCACTGTTAGTTGACCGTCCAATAAACGCTAATTATTGGGGGTGATATATGTAACAGGTAATTTTCAAGTAATTAAATTTAGCACTCCAAATAGTTGAATTTGTCAGTCAGTGCCGATCACTGACGGTAGGACCAAATGTGGGAATTAAAGTATACTTCCATGACTAAATTTGGTAGTGAGTGACAGAAGGGGACCAAAACTAAAAAAAGAAAAGGTCAACTTTAGAAACCAAAAATGATATTATCCAAAATATGAATGAACATATTGTGCATTAATTTTTATTCATATGGTTCAGACTCAAACAAGACACCGAGGTATAAGAAGGTAGAATACCTTGCCCATGTAAGGATCAATCAAATCAAAACGCTTGCACAGAATAGGCGCAGGTCGCCACTGAAACTCTTCCCTTTTTGGATACAATGCTTTAGCTATCAATTCATCATCCAGTCGAACTTGATTTTTCTATAAAACATTCATGTACATAATTACGGTGAAATGCACTTGAGAAGAATTAATATCAATTTACATTCTGTAATATAGGGTGCAGTGAAACCTTCATTGCAATAGACATACCTCTACTCCACCAGAAGTAAATTGCAATCCTGCTGCGGCTGGCATATCTTTAAGCAATCGCTCACTAGCCTGCCTTCCTCTATCTAATTTTTCTTTCTCTATGGCATCCGCAGCTAATTCAAATTCTAATTTTTCACGAGCACGGGCAGCTTCAGACATGTAAACAGAGCCACCAGAATCTTTTGTTCTGAGACCACCTTGGTATTTCTCCTTCAAGAACTGTTCAAATCTTTCTTGCTTTGCATGATCATCATGAAAAGGTTTCCTGACATCTGCTTGCTCATTCTGTTAGAAAAACAAAAACAAATGACAAGTTACACGATCTGACAGATCATCATGAATACTTGGGAAAATTAGTTTTTTGGTCCTGTAAGTTACCTCTATTTCGGTTTTCAGTACTGTCAAGAATTGAAAATAGTTAGGTAACTTCTAGTTGTTCAACACTTTAGTCAGATAGTGTTACGATCCCACATCGGATCCATAAGAAATTGTGGATGGATATATAAGTGGGAATCAATCATTGACCTTTGCCCATTGTTTTGGGTTAAGTTATGGCTTCCCAGCTTATATTCCTAACAGATAGCAAGCTGTAGGAGGTGAAATATTTGTTTGACGCTGGCGTGGCAGGATCTGATTTGCCCACATGGCAAAGTTTGATTAGCCAACTGGGTGTTTCACCTCACACAGCCAATCACAGGACTAAAATGCCAACTATTTTCAATTTTTGAAAGTCGACAAGACTAAAACGAGTAACTTACAAAACTAAAAATATCTGTTTTCCTTGAATATATATTGAGTCACTCACAGCGGAAGCAGGTTTGGTGAAAGTATCTGAGAGTTTTATTTGAACGTCAACAGAAACAGTAAGAGCATTAGAAGAGCTCAGGTTTTTTGAACTTCTCTCGAGAGCCTTTTCTCCTAAAATTGCTCCACGTCTTTCAGCAGTCAGTTTTTCGGGATTCTGAGGCTTCTTCTCTTCCAATAGTTTGGGTTGATCACCACGCTTTTGGCGTGCTTCCCAGAGTTTCCTTTCATAATAATCAGAGCCATTTCCTCCGCGAAGGAAGGCAAATAGTGGGTTTGACTGATTTTTCTCTCTAGAAAGATCCTCAAACAATTTTCCACAGCGAGCAACTAAAGTTGCCACCCCTTCAATTAAAACCTTAAGGTTGCTATCTTCTGGATGAGGGACCTCAGGGGGAGGGAATCCAGCATTCTTGCCATCATTTTCACGAGGAGCAGGAAATTTATGATGGGGAACAAAATCTTTAGGAATTGCAGGAGGATCAAATCTGTGAATAACGTACACAAATAAGCATTAATACTACTTAAGTCAACTTGAAATGCTAAAACAGAAACTATGTGAAGCTTAAGCAATGTGATGAACTTATTTTCACCATCAAGGTTTATGCTAATGTTATTCAAAACATCACTAAATGGTTTTCAGAGAGTGTGTATTACTGCTAGGGATTTCACATCCCTGTTTTTGCAATAAAATTTTCAGTTTTTTATTCAAAAATAAAAAATTAAAAAAAAAATTACATTTCGTTAGATATTTGTTAGCCCTTTGAGTACTTATACCTTTCTTCATAAAAGAAGAGTCGTTTATAAGCAGTGGTATCGTTCTATATCTACAAACTCTCGGTGGTTACAATAAAGAAATAGAAGCAGAGAATTTGGAAGAAAGAGGCAGGAGAATTCAAAGAAGATGCAAGCGAGTGAAAATGACACCGCGATAACTCCGCCAGGAAATTGCTAGATAGATATCACCGAGTTCATTCAAGAAGGCTGGATAGCATTTAGTTTATCAATAGAACTACGTTACAGAAAAAAGACAATCACTCACAACTTAAGAAAGCTATTAATAACAAAAGTTCAAAGGTCTGCAAGCCATAATTTAATATGTACCTCTCCGGTTTTAGCTCAGATTTGGATGCAGCTTTAAACCCAGGCAAAACACCATCTTTTTTTGCTTTTATCCGCAAAGTGTCTACATTTCCTGTTGAAGTAGGCTCTTCTATTTCTTGCACGTATGTAACTTGAAAGTCGTAACCTGTTATCATAACGAGAGGTAAAGATTTTGCAAGAGAAAGAGTCAAATATGCAATGAAACAATTGCAAATTTGTAATAAGAGTCTTGAGCCAAAAATGAAAAGAGAGCAAGTTAGTTTTAATTTCTAAACCTCCTTGTCACTCTCTTTCCCATATTCAACCACTAGCCTTACGCCGTAAGACTTGTTCTCCTCCTCCTTTGTTCTACCTTATTCTACTATTTTCCTTCTGAATCTGGGGTTCGTGATGGTGGAGGAACTGAATCGGTAAAAGAGGGATTATAGTTGTACGATATCTAATGAAACCATCACTGGATGGATGATCAGACCCATAAAGACCATGATTGGGAAATGGGAATTGTCTGATCGTAATTCTCTGAGGAAGAGGCGAAATAGATATAATTTGAATTCAGGCCCGCTGTTCGAAATCTTAGTGAAACATTGGATTTCTTATCTCATGTCTGCTTTTCACCTTTACGTGAAAAAATACATCTTGTTTCACCTTCTTCCATCATAGTTCAGTTAAACAAAAGGTGCTACAGTCTTCAGATCTCATAAACAACCTTAACTGGCTCCTTCTATAAACTATTTGTTCATTGTTACTTTGAAAGTAATGTGCATTAAACTAAGACTTTTCATCATGTCTTAGTCATATCATGTTCAGGTGCTTTATTATCAACGTCCTGCAAAAGAGCTATCCAGTATTGGTGAGGAAAATGGACTTAAGAAGCCTAAATTGGACTTCCCAGTTCCCACTACATATAATACATATATGCTGACCCACAGAAAAGAACTTATAATGACCATAATCTGAGTTCCAGGGACTAAGATAGTCATGGTCCAAGTTCTTTCTTTTCATTTGCATATTATATTTCTCATGGCTTTAAGATAGTTGCATACATTATTACATTAATATGCTGGAAAGATAGAAAGGCTCCCAACTTCTGCCTCCCCACCCCCTCCTAAATCAATCAATTAATCTGAGGCTCCAACTATCAACCTAGGAAATAGACTGTGGCATTCATATCATGTTGGAAGCCTTTTGACTTCAGAAACTCAACAACTAAATTCCGGATAAAAGATTCCCGTGGTCTTAAGATTAAGAATAGTTTAGATTTATGACGTAGAACATATTCTGAATTCTTTATGATCAACTTATAAAAGTAATTGAAGTTAGCCTGCTAGTGTTCCCTGTCAATTTTTTTTCTTTATTGAAGGCATTAATATGGGAGGAGCGGGGTACACATTGTAGCATTAAAAATATGAAGCCAGGAAAAGAGATGGAGTCAGTTTCTTCCACTTCATTTCATGAGTCATCAACTGAAGAAAAAATATGAACTGTTTAAAAGATACCCCCAAAATATATGAACTACTTGCATTTTCTCCATAGTCCAAGCTATATGATGAGCTGAATAAACTAGTTTTCAACAAAAACTATTATAAAATCACTAACCAGAATCATATACATCTTCATCTTCTGCATCTAGATCTTCAAGAGCACCGATACCAAAACCGGGGCCAGCCTTTCCTGGGCACATAAATAGCCAGTGAATTAGAAGAGCCCCAAGGTCAAATAGGTGTGCAGGTCTACAATTATTAGTTGGAAACAAGTAAATCTTACGTTTTACAGTAAGAGACTTAAAAGGATCTGTCTCCCTCTTCCCAGACATTTTTTGCCTTTTCTTTTCTAAATCAGAAGAACAGTTATTATTACAAGGAACAAAATTTTAATATAAGTAGTAATCTAAACTCAGAAATTCCATACCCCTGAATTCTGGAGCTTGCTTGAAAGGATCATAGCCTAAGCCATGCAAATCTTGCTTCGGATTGATTACATATTCCTAGAAAAGATTAAAGATACTAGAGTGAACAACCCTGTGGTAGAAGATAATACAATATCACTCACTAGACAATGGAACATAGCAATCAACAAAAATTCATGCTTAAGAAAGAAAAGTATGTAATCAGATCCAACTAGTCCATACAAAACTAACTATTCTCACTTTTACTCCAACAGAAAGACGATTAGTTCCATTAAGAAACTGTGAATTGCAAACTTCAAGTGGTAAATCTAATGGTATATCACAAATTCACGATTCATTATACTAAATCTGACATTGGAACATGAAGGCAGCACAGGAAAATAGATGAACCAATTATTTGCTTTCATAATGAATACGCCCATGCAGGACAAATTTGTGAATGTAATTGTATCTCCTCATTAGTTCGCACCTCATGTTTTATTCAGCCAAATAAAGCATACGCAGTTTGCAACATATAAGAAGCCAGTACAATGTATAGCAGTCCATTTAATAGAACATGTCCCTTTTATAAGAAGTACTACTACGTAAATGAATTTGACTTTATTAATAACATGTTTCAGAAAATAGTACAAGGAAACACATCCCAGAATTTTTTAAATCTTGAATGGACATACACTACCGCTGAAAGTTCAGGCATTAAAATATAGAAGAAACTCCAATTTTCCCATCTCAAATTGTTCGGCTGTTTTTTCGTTATGCTAATAAAATACTGAAAGCCATAATTGAATACTAACATCAGTCATAGAAGAAAGCCAAGGACAGTATTGAAACATTGAAATAGCATCATGCACATTAGGCTCACCAAATAATATCATTAATTGGACTTCTATGGCAAAGTTGATAATAATATGATTTGCTTCCACAACATAAAACTTTTTTCAGATAACAAGTGCTTTCCCAAAGTACAATTATATCTCAACAGAATTGACTTAAGGCAACCAACTCGCTATCCTAAATCTAGCTTAGTCAAAGTACTGTTTTTCCGAAAAATGTCTGCACTTAATAACTTAAGTTGCTGCCATTATTTCCTTATTGACCAATCATACAAATGCTTTTTTTTTTCTTTATACAACATGAAAACCTTAGTGAAGCACTAACATGTGACAATGATATTAACTTTAGTTTCACTACATTTAAACTCATCCTAATACTCAACACTCTCTCCCTCACAAGTTGTCAGGCACAGCATAAACGCAATCCAGTCATGGATGCCAAAAGTTGAAGTTAACTGAAAAATGCTGCAAAAACAGCTTATTTATTAGATAATCATGGACATAATCTAACCGGTGTGCTTTTAGTGAACTGATTATCATCTTCAGCTGGCAGATCAGGAACATTTCCGGAATCTTCTTCATCCGGCATTGAGCAAGCAGCCTCTGATCCTTCATCTTTTGAGAGTGCCAGAAAAGCTTTCCTAGCTTGTCGCCGAGCAACTTTATAAATTGACAAACTAGAATTAATACAAGGTCAGGGGATAAATCACAAAGGAACAAACAAAGACATTTTCTATAAGAATAATAAAATAACAGCACAAAATACACAAGTGTAATTGCCATGTGGTGGTGTGAAAGGAGAAGTTTTTTCACAAATCAATCATTTCACCCACCTTGCCAATACCATTTCTCTAGATATTGATATGACATCTTGAGACCAGAAAAAGACTATTTTGTATTTAATTACTGAAGGAATCAATCGTAGAGGTAAAGT